>ML211650.1:0-16488 GCA_004369055.1 Polyporus arcularius HHB13444
CATCTACGCCGAGTTCGCCTCGCGGCTCGCCGAGAAGGTCGCGGCGTTCAAGGTCGGGAACGGCCTCGAGAAGGACACGTACGTGCTCGTCCTTGCGCATACATTTGGCGGCTCATCATTTGTGTTGCTAGCACGCACGGCCCGCTCATCCACGACCGCGCGATCGAGAAGGTGCAGCGGCACGTCGAGGACGCGCTGGCGCAGGGCGCACAGCTGCTCCTCGGGGGCAAGCGCATCGAGGGGCCGGGCTCGTTCTTCGCGCCGACGGTGCTCTCGGACGTGCCGCACAACGCGCTCGTGAACCAGGAGGAGACGTTCGGGCCGCTCGCTGCGCTGACGCGCTTCGAGACTGAGGAGGAGGTGATCCGGCTGGCGAACGATACGTCTGTGGGGCTGGCGGGATACTTCTTCTCGCGGGACGTTGGGCGGGTGTGGCGGGTTGCGGAGGCGCTGGAGGTGGGTATGGTGGGCACGAACACGGGCGTGATCAGCCAGGCGGTGATTCCGTTTGGGGGTGTGAAGGAGAGTGGGCTTGGTGAGTCTCGCGCGTTTGAGTCTGCCAGTGTAGGGAGAGCTGACGAGGGGCGTAGGTCGCGAGGGCGGACATGGGATCGAGGAGTACATGAACGTGAAGTTCATCGCGTTTGGCGGCTTGTGAGGTGAAGAGATGTGAAAATGTGGCGGACGTTGCGGTGCGACGCGTGTAGTTTTACTGACGGCTGCTTCTGATGTAGCAATACTGACACATATCAAGCGAACTTCCTGCGAGAATTTAGGACAAGCACAGTCCCGGGGTGGGAGGCCGGTCTTCTCTCGCGGCTTGCAGTGTCATCCGATGAGTATTTGGGTACTTGTCACGCAAGTACCTACTTGCCTCCAGTATGCATAGCTGGATCCGTCGGTAGACCGCATCGATCCCTATCGATCCCGCCGATTAGGTACCTCCTTCAATCCTTTGCTGGAGGGATTTCCAGCACTTCCGTCCGGCTCAACTCCCGTCATGGTACGTCGTTGAGTTTGCGCGTCTTCATCATATCGGAAACTCATCATTCGAGGCGTAGCGTTCGCTCCCCGACGCAGAGCGCATGACCATCTCACTCTCACGAGCTCTGCACGGGATGCGCGGAGCCAGTCGTTCCTCCGCTGTTGAGGCCGAGCCTGGCACGGGGCAACCCAGCTCTGGCCGCTGTTGATGCAGATGTGATCGAATACATAGACAGGTGGCACGCGCGAAGTGTGAGTTGCTATCTGACTTCAGGTTACGAGTTGCGCTCTGAGTCGGAACTAGGTGCGTGCTGCTCGTTCCTTAAATGTTGTGTTGTTGCGTCACTGACTGTCTGCGCCGCTCCGTGTTAGGTACGCACACTTAATCTGTCGCGGTACACGGCATGGAGAACGCAAGATGTAGCTCTCGTCGGAGGCTGATCAGTGATGATCACTTGGTCAGACGGTATGTTGCTGATATCACGCGGGTCAGTATCCAGCTCGTGAGGACTAGGCAAGTAGATAGCCTCCTACGCCGGGAGTCGCTGGCCTTATCCGAGGAGCGATGGTGAGTCCCTTTCTCCCTGCTCCACTTCGTGCTCTCACATTCTCTCGATTTCTAGCACTCGCCTCGAGCCGCAGAAGCGCGGGAGATGTCCTCGGCGGGGCGCATCGAAGACTCTGACCCTCTGGTGCAGTATTCAAGCTCGCAATGGATCGTCGACCCGTTCACGCTCGCGTCCGGGAGCTCAAGGCACGGTGCTGCTCTTCCGGAGCTGACGGTGTCGCTTCGATTTCGCGGTATGGGGTAGAGATGTCAGTGGGCTTCGTTAAGTACTGACGACGATATGTTAGGTACGGGTGTGCAGGTTGTGGGCATATTGGATGCGTCTGTTCATGACGGTCAGCCGACGACCATGTACACTCTCGACGGCGTGGTTGTCGATACTTACAACGCACCCTGGACCAGCGAGAGGACCTTTGACGTGGTCTTCTACGTGAACCGAAGCCTGTCTCCTGCAGACCATACCATCGAGATCACTAACGTGAACGGGACGAGTCCGAATCTCTTCTGGCTGGACTACTTCCTCGTAGATGCGGCTCCCACCTCGGGTGCGACGACCTCGACGACGTCGAGACCGCCCACGTTCTCAGCCTCCTCTTCTACATCTTCCTCGTCTTCGTCCTCCTTCATCCGGGTTACGACCACGCGATTAGTGTCGGAGACTCGCACCTCTGTCACGCCCACATCCGCCATCTCGACCACGAGCATCACTGCAAGTCTGAACTTGACTGCGTCCAGGCCTACGTCGTTCACTGGCGATAATATCACCTCCACTACCTTTCAGACCGGCTCGACGGTGTCACTTCTCAGCTCGCCTGCTAGCTCGAGGAGTTCTTCCGCGTCAGCAATGGCTACGGCCCAGGGGCCGACCTCCTCTTCAGCAAGCCGCGTCGCTACGATCGGAGTTTCCGCGGGAGGCGCGGTGGGTGTCGTACTCCTTGCCGTCGCCCTCGCCTTGTGGTGGCGACTCGGACGGAGGAAAGGTAGGACCTCAGCTCACATGTCGCATTCGTCGCATGCTCACGGTATGCACTCGCAGCAGCCCTGTGCGCGCCCTCCATCTTCACTCAAGAGACGGCATCCTTCACGGGCACAGCGTTCTCGCGCCCAGATCCCGACGGCCATTTTTGCAAGATGCATGGTTGCGTACACAGGCAACATGCACCATGCCATTACGCCACGAGCGCCGACAGCATATACACCAGTTCGTCATACGCGCAGGCTCACGATGTCCGCCGCTCGTACATGCCTTCGATCGAAGATCCCCTCGACGCCGCCGCGGCGCATGGCCGCCATTCTTCTCGCCCCTCTTCTCCCAGCTCCGAGTCCGAGGTCGAATGCGAGCCCATTCCGCCAGTGGCGGAAACCCCGGAGCCCGCGACTCCAAGCCCGAGCACGATCTTGCGAGCGGAGGTTGCTCGATCGCCGTGGTATGTGCCTCCTGGGCCCGAGCGGCAGCCGGATGTACAGTCGCTGTTACGCGCGATACATGCGCGTGAACGGCCCCGCAGGCCACTTCGAGCTCAAGCAGTGCCGCCATCTGGACGGATAGAAGAGATGGATTCGGGATTGAGGTTGTATCGCGACGATGGTACCCTGCCGCCCCGGTACACTGCCCGGTAGGGATATTCGGACTACTTTGATATCGCGCTGCGTCCGCTGGATACCCCGCTTTCTCGTGCTTGTTCTTCTTGGGTCTCAATCCGAGTTTACTAGTGTCTGCTGCACTTGGTCTCGGACTACATATCACACGCAAGTACCTTGTGTAACAGTACGAGTACTCTTGAGGACGACTATATAGCTGCGCTACTTGCCTAAGTAAGTGTGGTATAAGCAAATTGAAGCAATAACAAAGCTGCAACAGAGTTGGTTACTTATTAAGAAGCGCTGAACGCACCTTGTCTTTGAACTTCTTCCACCGCTTCGCCCGCGTGCTGCACGACGCCAACATCTCGCTAGGCTCCCGAAATGCTTACGACCGGAGTGGCTGGTGAGTCTGACGTCTCACCTTGCGAACCCTTTGCCAGGCTGTCGATACACTGTTCATGCGTCTAATCAATACGAGGTCAGAACTCATCACCACTCGCCTCGACTGCTCATGGCGGGTACATACGGGCTCAGTTGATTGAGGACGAGGATACACGAACAACTGGTGGAAAGGGTACGGAATCGAGGCAATTCGGTACGAATGCTTCACCTAACAGTTCGATCTGTCAACTCACGTTCATCGAGCAGATGTGCTGTATCGAACATCCCGGATGCCTCATGCGCTGTAGCGTGCGAGGTCCCGTGCGAGGTCTCTGTGAGCTGTAGTCTCTTCTCTGGCTCGTATCGGCACTTCGTGGAATGGCCGTCTATCGACATCGTTCATCACCATGCCCCATTCTTATGGCTCCCCGTATCGACGCCCTTCCTTGCGACCGACTTCGTACTGCCTGAGACATCCAGATGTCCGCTCCTATGCTCATCGACGACGGCGACCCTGCCGTCCAGTATTCGGCGGGATGGGTGTATGACTTCGGATTCGGCCCCGCCGTAAATCACACGAGGCACGGTGCCGTAGGGAAAGGCAATAGTGTCTCCCTTACGTTCGACGGTATGTTGACGTACACGACCAGCTTCGGTACTTGCTGACGCAAGGTAACAGGTACTGGGATAGAAGTGGTCACGACACTCGATCCCACTTCACAAGGTGGACGGCCTACGACGTCGTATACCATCGATGGATCCCATGTCGCTACCGTAACCGCGCCATTCGCACCGAACGCGCTCACGCAGTTCAACATCACTGCATTCTCACAGAACGGAATGCCTCCGGGCTCGCACGTACTCACCATAACCAACATGAATGGGACTAGCCCCAACATATTCTGGATAGACTACTTCCTCGTGTATGGTCCGCCGGCTTCGAGGCCGCAGCAGTCGACGACTGCTGCCCACCCCACGACCATTCCCATTGGTTCGGATCCGGCAACCACGCACTCAGTCACACCTATCTCCAGCTCTACGCCAACTGCTCATAGATGGTCCTCGTACGAGCCATCGGAGTCGATAGAGCTCTCTTTCACTCTGCCGCACCTCACAACGGCTACCCTGTCAGGGGCCTCATCCGGCTCTATCACCACTACGGGTGATGCCTTCCACACTACCACCGCGTCTACAATTTCTGCTGTTGACTCAAACACGACACCTAGTCGCCATCTCGCAAGTCAAGAGCCCTCACCGACTATAACCTTGGGGGCTGTCCCCAGCGATGCTGCAGACACGTCTCACCGCCCCCGTCACAACGTTATCCCAGCCGCGGTTGGAGGTTCGCTTGGCGGAATCATCATTGTATCGGTGCTGGTCGCCCTCGTGTTCCTCGTCAGGCGGCGCAGTAGGTCCAGACGTCTAGGTGAGTGCAAGTGTGGAGATCGCACGACGAAGTACATACTTACCTCTTCCTCCATTTCAGACATCTACGCTAGCAAGAGAGAAAGCTGCGTCAGCGACGAAGGCTGGTTACCTCTGAGAAGCAAGTCCGACGCTTCTATGGTGGAGATGACTCGCACCGCGGTATCCGTGCTGGGTGACGAGCGGCCTCTGAGCGGCTCCTCTGAGTACGCTTCTGCCCTCCAGCACTCAGGAGATTCTCGGCAGTTGCTGGGGACATGGCACGCGCTGTAGGAGCGTCGCAATTGTACAGACGAGCAGCGGCGGTGACCGTTCGCCGAGAGCGTCTTGTAGATGGGACCGACGGCGACCTCGTAGTTCTCTGTGACCATCGATCCCACCACCCGTTGGACGATGATTTCTTGCTTGTCGTCATATTGGCGAGTTGATCCTGGCCCTTGATATACGATAGTGTTTGTTCGGAGCCTCGGACATCTCGCTTGCCGGAGCTATGGCTATCTGGCAGTGGTACTGGATACGGCATGGCTCCTTTCTGACGAGGAAAGCTGTCCATCTGTCATATCGAGGGCGGTGTTGCGGAGACGATCATAACCACTGCGGCGAAGTGGTTCTTGCCCCTGGACATGGTAACCAACAACCATTCGCGCACCCAGCATATACCTTCATAGCGGCATAGCGACCTGCGGAAAGTCTGCCGCCAAAGCTTGTCCTCACGCGTCACATATCGAATGTGTGGTTCAGTCCCCTCGAGCTCATCCATGACCCTTCCTAGTTGGCTTGCACCCGTCGAACACCGGAGGTCCGATTCTTGCACGCCCGCACCCCTCGCGAGCGACATCAGCGCCTTGCACTTCAACGGTGAGCATCCATTGCTCCTGACTGACTGTAGTGCTCACAGATGAGTCGATACATTGGCAGGTACAAAGTTGAAGATCTCTGTCGATGGAAAGACGTCACAGAAGGGATATCCCACCTTCGTTGTCGACAGCTTGAAAAAGTGTAGCAAGGAACACGACTCCGATTCACGCGACTCGGATTCTGACAACGACTCCTCCTCTGATGATGATGATGGCGGCAGTAGCGACGATGACCACGACGTGCACGCCGTGTTCGAGTGCAAGAGCCTGTCTTCCAAGTTTCACGACCTTGCGATCACGAATTCGCAAGGCATGAACATCACGCTCTGTCTTGACCCGGGTGTTGTCACCCGTCTGCCTTCCTCAACGCAGACTAGCTCCCCACCCACAGACGCCTCTTCGACGTCTCCTTCGAACACATCCACGCATTCCGAGCCTGAGCACACCTCATCGTTATATCCCGGAAGCACGAGCACCACGGTTTCAACTTCCTCTTCAAATTCTACCTCTCTCGATGGCGGCTCCGTGACATCGTCTATCTCTATCACACCATCGTACACCGTATCAACCACTCCATCAACTGCCTCCACCGACCCTGCAGGGCAATCAGTTTCTTCGTCGACGTCCTCACCCCCGAGCTCGTCGACCCAAAGTCGTGTCTCCCAAGCCGCAGGACATTCGCGCCTTCCAGTGATTATTGGCAGCACACTCTCCGCTCTTGTCCTCATCGTTCTCATAATTGTCGGAACGTTGGTCTGGAGACGACGGAAGAGGAGAAACGGTGAGGAATGACTTGGGATACTGCGTTCGAGTTGTCTTTTGCTCATGCTATTCCAGACTCACGCGTTCAAAGCCGGTCGCATTACGGAGACGACGTTTCGGACACTGGGACCACGACCAAACCGTCGCTTACTACCTGGTCGCCAGACATGTTCCAAGTTTCATCTTGTCCACCTACGCGCACGGCGCAGCATGCCCTGGTGGCGCCGCCCCGCGATTCCTCCGAGCATGCGTTCACTTACCTCGCAGATGCCAGTTCGCAGTTGTCTTCGATGTCGCCATACTCTTCCTACTCCTCCAAGCCGCTCCTCTTTCCCTCTGAAGGCTCGGAGGACGGTGATCGGGGGAGCCTCTCTCTACATCCTTCCGATTCACAGGTATCTTGGCATGCGTATTAGGTCGAGCTCTTGTGAGCAGGCGTCTCGGGCCTGGACTTGACGAGGAGAGCTCAAGCTGTCATGCCCATTTTCCGTAGTAAGCTGCATAGTAAGTGACACTCTGGTGATCAGGGTGTCAATCGTCCGAGACTCACTGCACGGCTTAGTTTTGTACGATTAAACGCGGATCTATGCATCCGGAGCGATGCGACGTATGTACATCTCGCAGGCCGTGTCCTGTGGACATGCTCAAGTCGATGACCTCGCGGTCTGCCCGGTTCCCATCAAAGTACGACCTATCGAAGCGCCGTCTGATCCTCCATCTTCCATCAGGTTCAGCAGCATCACAGTATGACATGTATCAGGAAGGGGCCCGATACACGCAAGACGGACGCCTCAATTCCTCGTGTGTGAGTGCCCAGTTACGCGTTAGGTCCTTTTAGGTCTCAGCCCGCAGGGCGGCGCTCCGCTTTCCTTTTGAGCGACGAGCGACCGCATTCCTGCCGCTCCTTCTCACGTCGGCGCCACGAACGTGACATTGTCCATGAAAGATCCGGCTGACATCTTTGTTTGATGCTGTCGCGAGGTTCAGGCACCAGATATACCAACAGGTCCGTCAACGTCTCCCCCTGGTCTGCTCGCTTCTCTCCCGACCTGCTCGGAACGCACCTATGTCTTCACCGGAACTCGTCGACGATAGCAACTCCGCCGTTCAGTATGTTCCCGGGTGGCTATGGCAGACTCTGGTGAACGAGGTGGACGGGACGAGGCACGGGGCGGCGGAGACCGGCTTATCAGCTACTCTCGCGTTTGTCGGTGAGTTCAACTTATGGCCATGCAAGCAGCATCACCTGAACACCGGCGCAGGGACCGGGATACAGGTCGTCGGCACGCTGCAGCGCACCAGTGGGCAGCCGGTCGCGACGTTCACTATCGACAATGAAGGGAACACTACCTATGCTGCTCCGGCATACTCCTCCCCCGAGGACGCAGTATACAACGTCACGTTCTACTCACGGCGGGACCTCAAGCTAGGCAATCACGAGCTGAAGATCATCAATATGGACGGGACGGGTACGAATGTCCTGTGGCTCGACTACTTCCTCGTGGATACGTCCCCCGTGAGCCCGTCCGCAACATCTGCGAGCTCCTCGCAGTCGCCTACTTCTTCTGGTTCCGCCTCCGCCTCCGCATCCTCCTCTGCTTCTCCGGAGGCGACATCCTCGACATCGCAGTCCGCCACACGAGGGAACACAGCCGCCATCGTGGGCGGCGTGGTCGGAGGTGTGGCATTGCTGCTCCTCCTCGGGATACTGCTCTACTTCCTACGGAGACGTCGGCGTAAACAAGTGGGTGAGAAAGGTATGGGAGCATTCAATATTACTGTACCTGCCTCTAATAGCCGCGACTCGATGTCAAGGTGTTCAGCCATTCACAGAGGGCGCCACGCGGTCATCTATAGACGGGTCTGGATATCCTAACCCCTCGAAGTGGTCTGATCGACCAATCAGCGTCGATTCTCCTTCCACACCCCTCGGGATCTCCACTCTCGACATGACGCCGCCCTCCGCATTCGCTCCAAGTCACGTAACCGCGAGCGACAATCGTACGGTCGAGGCTTCTGCGCCTTCACGTAGAGAACCCCCACTTGAGCCTCTCAGGAGTGCTACTACAACGCACGCAGATGCCAAGGATGACGAGCCAGCACGCTCCGCCGGAAGCCCGAGATCCACAGCGACGTCTCCAGCCGCTCCGAGTCCAATTGCGCCTCTACCGACGGATATCGGACAGGCCCTCGCTCACGCATCTCCGGAACTCCAGTCCACGGCGCTGACTTTGATCCGCTCACTCCTGCAGCGAAATCAGTCGCAAGGCGTACCAGTGCAGCGCCCAGCAGAGGTGGACTCCGGGCTCCGAATAGTAGACGAGGCTAACATGGTGCCGCCTCCGGAGTACACTGCGGACTGAAGTCATCGATGCATATCGTCACTCTCGTCTGAGCTCGGTGCACCTACGTGACCGTGCCTTGCTCGATGTACGGACAGCCTCCACAGAGTACTTACCTACGCCTTTCAACCCCGCCATCGATCCGTACACATACAGTAATTTGTACACAGGATAGGCGACTCTGCTAATCGTTCAATATGTCTCCGGGATGGGGTCTCGACAAACGAACGCAGTCACTTGTAGGTGCTGGTCAGTCGAACCCGTCTCGGCGCTCCGGCCCGGAGGAAGCAGCTCACAGCCTGGGGCGCTTTGCACGTACATCTCGTCTTCCATGTCGTCGACGGCGACTGATAACGATAGTTGAACTGTCTGCACTGTCACGTCTGTGTGCTTCTGCGCCGGCGCACAAGACAACGCGACGCCTAGGAGGAACTTGATTTGAATTCCGCGCAACGCGACTTCGCGCAAGTTCGTAGGATACTCGTACTGGAAGACCAGGCTTCGCATGACGCCGCTGGGTAGTCTCAGATTGGGCTGAGGTGCCAATTGTACTGGTGAGTCGCCGACTTGGTGATATGACTTGATGGTATGAGCCAATTACGCGTGAGGAACTCTCAGGGAGGCGCTCCGTTTTCCATTGAGCGACGAGAGACCGCATTGCTGCCGCTCCTCCGCATGTCCACAACAATGCCATTTCGAGGTTCGAACGCCCTGTGATGCTATCGCAAGCTTCAGGCACCAGATACCTATGCCAAGGGGTCCGTCTGACCCACCTCAGACTCCCCCCTCCCCGGTCTCTTTGCCTCTCTCCCGAACTGCTCGCAACACACCCATGTCTTCACCGATTATCATTGACAATACTGATTCCGTCGTTCAGTATGCTCCCGTGACGGCATGGCAGGTTTCGATTGACTCCAAACGCCAACTCATGCACGGGGCCGCGGAGACCGGCTTATCAGCTACGCTCGCGTTTGTCGGTGAGTCCAATATGTGACCATGCAAACAACATCACCTGAACACCGGCGCAGCGACCGGGATACAGGTCATCGGCACGCTGCAGCGCACGAGTGGTCAGCCTGTCGCGACGTTCACTATCGACAATGAAGGGAACACTACCTATGCTGCTCCGACATACTCCTCGTCCGAGTATGCAGTAGACAACGTCACTTTCTACTCACGCCAGGATCTAAAGCTAGGCAATCACGAGCTTAAGATCGTCAATATGAACGGGACGGGTACGAATGTCCTGTGGCTCAGTTACTTCCTCGTGGACACATCGCCTGCGAGCTCGTCTGTAACATCTGCGAGCTCCTCGCAGTCATCGACGTCCCTCAAAAGTTCCCCATCCATATCTGCATCCTCATACTCATCCCCTTCATCCTCTGCTTCTCCGGAAGCGACATCCTCCACATCGCAGTCCTCTACACGAGGGAAAACGGCCGCCATCGCTGGCGGCGTTGTCGGAGGTGTGGCATTGTTGGTCCTCCTTGGGGTTCTGCTAGTCCTCCTATGGAGACGTCGGTGTATACAAGTGGGGGAAAATGGTATGGATGCATGCACGCTTGTCATGTCTGTAGAGGTAGCTAACAATTGCGTCTCGATAAACAGGTGTCCGGCCATTCACGGAAAACGCGACGCGGGCATCTATAGACGGGGCTGGAAATCCAGAGCCCTCAAAGTGGTCTGTTCTACCTCTCAGCGCCGCTTCGCCTTCCTCATTACTCGAGGTCTCCACACTCGACATGATGTCGCCGTCAAGTCACGCACCCGCGAGCGACAATTATGCGACGGTCGAGGCTTCCGGGATTTCACCTAGCCAACCCCCACTCGAGCCACTCAGGAGGGCTACTGCAACGCACGCAGTTGCCAAGGACGACGAGCCAGCAAGCTCCGCTGAAAACCCGGGACCTACAGCGATGTCTCCAGCCGCTCCGAGTCCAATTGCGCCTCTACCGACGGATATCGGACAGGCCCTCGCTCACGCATCTCCAGAACTCCAGTCCACGGCGCTGACTCTGATTCGCTCACTCCTGCAGCGGAACCAGCCGCACGACGTGCTGCCGCGCCCAGCAGAGGTGGACTCCGGTCTCCGCATAGTCGACGAGGCTTACGTGACGCCGCCTCCGGAGTACACTGCGGACTGACGTCACCGATAATGCCATGTCACCTCAGCTCATCGTACCTAGGTGCCTTGCTCGTGGTTACAACATGTTGATTTGGTGTACCTCCGTGGCTTGCTCGTGGATTCATTATTACTGACAGCATCCATAGCGAACCCATGTAGAGTACTTACAAGTTACTACGCGGGCCCTGTCCCGCCATGATCCATACACATCATTTGTACACGGGAAGGGCCGTTCTGCGCCTCTTTCTGCCTGTGCTAACTCTGGAATAACATGCAACGGAGTCTCGGCAAATGAACGCAGTTCTGGTAACTTGTAGGTTCTGACCAGTCGAACCCGTCCACGGCGATCCGGCCCGGAGGAACCAGGCTCGCAACCTGGGGCGCTTGGACTCAGTTAGACTCACATCACGTCTTCCATGTCCACGACGGCCCTTGAGCTTGAGAGTTGGAATGCTCAAAGATACGCCTGTTTTGCTGCGCGGGTGCACAAGGTAACGCGACGCCTAGCGAGAACATGACGTGAAAAAAACGCGCAATGCGACTTCGCGGACGCCGTGCTTAGAATGGGCTGAGATGCCAGATGTACTGGTGAGTAGTTGTCTAGGCGATATGTTGGCTGACGGACACTAGATATACTGCCTTCTGCACTCGTACAATCGACGGGGCAAGCTGCCGCTGAAGTATGGAGGCTCCTGCGCTTGACCGGCCCTTTCAAGTCGCTCCAGGTCCCGATGCTAGTACTAGCGCTGCTATGTGTGCCGCCGTACTCCGTCAACATAGCATACGACCGCCAATGCGCGATCGCTTTCTTCTAGATGCCCTGAGCTTCCCGTGCTCCAGCGTCAGACATCGGCGAGCCTCTGTTGTGAGCGCGGCACGGGTGCTATATGAGCGGCCAGATTGAACGCCATCCCGAGCTGTGCCTGTGATGGTGTGATGGCGCTATGATGGACTTCGTCTACAGGGCTGAGGTTTAAGACTTCAAGCTGCTCGCACCTCATATACTGTCAGTACTATTTGCACCTCGCTTCGCCAGGTTGAGGGATATAGTCGCTGACCCTCATGATGTTCTAGTCGTATGATAGCTGTCCGCGAAGAGACAGCTTCAAAGCACCGGCAGGGAATCCAACCCACGGTGGATGGTGGGTGGTCGCACGGGAAGATCGGAAGCGCGTTCATCAGTTCGAGATGCGCCCGCGGTCTGACGCCGTTACAGTGATTATCACGGCGCGACCGGCCAGAAGTGCTGCTCTAATGCGCTCAAGCTGCTCTTCCCGCTTCCCGGGACCTGTTGCAGTCCCTGATATTCTCGTCGTCATAGGAGGCAGCACGACCTCTTCTCTTTCTCCCCCTCTCTTTGGGGCGTCTCGTCGCCCCGCTTTCTTGTCCTAGTATTGCAAACCCATGCGCAGACTATGCAGCCTCAGCAGATAGACGATGATGACCCGCGAGTGCAGTACTCGCCTGGATGGAGCCAGGATGATTCCCCAGGATCATTTGACAGCTCGCTGCACGGTTCTGCCACGCCCGGTTCGACAGCGACGCTCACCTTCACAGGTATGCAGATCACAGACATACTTCGCGGATTCGCAGCTCACTGGCGCACAGGTACCAGTGTGGAGGTCCATGGCATTGTCATGAACACAAGACAGCACCCGACGATGACGTTCACCGTCGACGGGGGCTCGACGAGCACGTACCCCGCACCCACTGTGGGTAACAAGAACAACATGCTTTTCTTTTCGGCCTCGGGCCTTTCGTCGGATCAGCACAGGCTGGTGATCACCAACCAGGATGGCGGCGGTCCTATTGCGCTGTGGCTGGACTTCTTCATCGTTACTCCGCCGCAAGGTCCTCCTCCGGGTCACACCCATAGCGATCCTCCTACCTCGCCGAATTCCTCTAACACACCCAGATCCACCTCTACTTCAACTTCCACCAGTCAGGTCAATCCTGCTCCTACGATCTCTCCGGCCGACCCTCCGTCTACGCCTTCAGATACCAGCTCAGCGCCCAATGCGAACAGCACACAGTCCTTACCCGTATCCACATCCTCGGAGTCGAGCTCCGGCTCCGACTCAGACTCAGGCTCATCCACAGCGTCGGGATCGCAATCAACGACCGCGTCGTCGAAGCCGTCGTCCTCAACAAGTTCACCACGTTCTGGGTCTCCAACGTCTGTATCACCTTCCGCCGGGTCAGTCGCTTCAGGCTCTGACACAGCCCGTACGCCCAGCTCTTACAGGTCCCTGCCGGACAACGCGTCTTCGACCACTCCCGGGGCATTCGCCTCGTCCACATCTACGCTAGGCGGCGACCCGGTTACACCAGCGGTCACGGATACCGCCCATGCTGCAAGTCGCCCGAACGTCGGCGCAATCGTCGGCGGCGTGATCGGCGCCTTGGTGGTGCTTCTCCTCCTCATACTCGCGCTCTTCCTCTACCGGAGACGACTCAAGAAGCGAGGCCCAAGTGTGTAGCGGATATCTACGTGCGCACCCATGTACTGACAGCCACTTCTAGCGTTCATCTACCCCTTCACGATGGAGGAGTCTCACGCTCGAGACGACAGGTCCGAAGTCGGTACAGTTGCGACTACGGCCGAGGGCATACTCACAACGTGGGCTCCGGAGATGTTCCAAGTCCCGTCGGGCTCGACGGTGAACTTGGCCCCGGGCCCGCAGCCTTCGTTACCGCGAGCAGCTCCTGTCGACATCCCGCACAACGTGTCGGCGTACTCGCCCTCGGCAGGCAGCGCTTTCTCTCCGATGTCTTCCAACCCATTGGTGCACCATTCCATGGGCTCGGTCGACGTCGTGGACGTCTCGTTCGTGAGGAGCCCTGTCTCTCCGGAGTTCGAGCAGTTGTCACCCGTGGAATCTCGTGGTTCATGGCCGGCGATATGACTGGGTATACGCACGAGGTCAGTGCAGTGTGGAAATGTTGGAGGAGGAAGGTGTTTCCTGCCACTCAGTGCGGGATGCTTCGAGTTGGTCGGACTGTCGCCGAGGCTATCTTTTCATCTGAACATGTCCGATTGTCTTCTATGTGACCTCGCACTTCTCTCGCACTCTTTTGTAACTTACCCATATATATCGCGATCGTCAGTCGCCTCTGCCAGCGGTGCAGTGGTTCGAGGTTCAGTTCCAACTTTGAAGTTCGCAGTCACTGCTTGAGATCTGGAGATTAGATAAGATTCGGACATCACACACAAGCGCTGGCTCAGAAACGCTCCTGCTCATTCCCGCTCGAGGGTGGAGCAACGTCTTATACATATGCAAAGCTCTTGACCACTACAACTCTCCGCTTCTTAATTGGGATATGATCCTGTGCGCACGACACGCAAACTCGTCAAGCCATCAAACTCAAGCTTGAAGAGCGACGACGCTCGAAAAATGTAGAACTGGAGGAAATGCGAGCAAGATATCGCCGCAGGGAGTCCACATCAGGAATCAAGGTGTGCCGTTATCGAAGCGCAGGAAGATTGTGAGCTCATTGGTTGGAATGGCTCGCATGCCCGGTGCGGGGATCGCGCAGGCCACGGCCCACGAACGCAACTTAGAGCTTGCTGGTCGTCATGCTAAGATCGTCAACTGTCGCGGCGAGCCCTTCCGGCTACGACCATCTTGCGGTTCAGGTGCGTTGATTCCCAGTGAGTCATACACATCGTGCGTGCTGTTGCGGCAGGTGCTGTCCGCGTCCTGCGCGAAAACGCGGATAGTGTCTCGTACGTGGGACAACGTCTCACATACAAAGCGCTTTCCAGGAGACGGGGAATATTGTGCAAGAGTGCTGTGTTCGTTTGACGGTTGACAGTTGACCAGCCGCGTAAGAGTGCGTCTTGAAGCTTACAACTCTCAGGATGTTGTACTCGTTCTCTATGACAATAAATGCACTGCGCTCTCAAAGAGAAAGCCCTGCTATGTGCGGTCTTGTCATGGGGACGTTGAAGCTTGCAATAAGACGTGGAAGGAGTTCGTCCTGTCATTTATCTGCGGTGGAGACGATCATATACACTGCCACCAGCTGGACATCTACCTTTGAAACGAGAACAAAGGTTTGTCCACGCACTTAATATACGCCGTCGCGGAGGTTTCCCTGAACCAACGCTTCCAGTAGACCTACTCAAGTCCCACACATCGCCTGCAAGTCGTGCTGAGACATGAAGCTATCATCTGCTCGGCTTACATATCGTGGAAACCCTACATTCTGCCAACCACTCGACAGCGACTCTTCCCTCGTGCGTTTCAACGGTAAGCTTACGGTCGTTCATATCATGATTGCTCCTCACAGTAGGCCCGAGTCAGGTGAAGACATACAGATCTTGGTCGAGGCTACCACGGACTTGCCGAAGTTCGCCGTCGACGGAAACTCATGTACGACGCCGGGCACGCGAGATAACATAGGGCAAATCTCCATCATCTGTCAGAGCCTCGGCGCAGGGACCCATGAGCTCGACATTACGAACGGCCAAGGCGTCAACATGTTCATCTGCCTCGACTCTGGCGCGACCACTCTGCTTCTCGTCGCCGGGACTCAGTCGGCCAGCCAGTCCCATACACCCAGCGCCTCATCTTCTTACCCTTCCGCAACGTCGGCCGCGTATACGGGAGGGACGGGTATCATTGCATTCCCAACTCCCTCCGGCTCTTTCCTGCCTCCGTCCACTACCCCACGAGCAGTGCACACCCAGCAGATCGTTGCCGGCACCGTTGGCGGCGCAATTTTTGTCATGACTTTCGCCGTCTGCGGTTACCTGTTGTGGCTGCGCCGCCGCCGCCGGTATCAAGGTCGCCAAGGTAACGTCCCTTTCCTTTGAATACTTCTCCGCCACTAACATCCCACAGACACAACGCTGCCTGGATATGTACGGCCGTTCGTCCCGTCGATGAGGCTGTCTCCGCCGAGAACGAGGTCTTCATCGATCGAGAAGGCATCGATCGAGACTCTGAACATCACCGAGGCCACAGGGCCCACATCTGCCGGCTCGGAAGTCACGGTGTCTCCACACAACGTCGTGCATGCTCCTCTATACCACATCTCTGCCAGCGGCCCGCAATCGAAGCGGCTCAGCCCCGTAACGAACATGGGCAACATTAGTGTTGCAGGGTCCGGTCAAGTCCGGTTTTTTGACCCCCCGAGGGTCGAACCGAGGACCGCAACTGAACCGGACCACTTACCGGTCCGGTTACAAGCACCTTGAACCAAACAAATCATAACTGGACCATAACCGCGGTCCGGTTATCGGTTCTAACCGGTCCTTGACTGCAAATCTAATATGATTACAAAACTGCTTACTATGACTATAGTTGAGTGATTATATACATTTGGCACTAAGGAAAATTGAACTCGGGGCCTCCAGGACCACAGCACAGCAGTGGGCACCTTACCAGCTGAGCCAACGAACCATATACACTGGCCGAAGTTATGGCGCTAAGTATAGACGCTTGTAGTAGATAA
>ML211651.1:0-16421 GCA_004369055.1 Polyporus arcularius HHB13444
GAGTTATACTCTCAGCCAGCGAGGGGTACTTATGCTGCTCCAGCACGTACTGCTACACTAACACTTATATGGTGTGACACATATCAAGTGTTACAGCTAGCGACATCCACCAAGTTCCGATACGCCCTCCGAGGACAGGAAGGATGCCTATACCCTGCCCAAACATGAACGTAATGAGATGGACTGTAGTGACATACCTAGGTCCCCGTTTCCCGTATGGCTCCACAAACGCAACAGTAAGACGATCCAGTAGGCGACAGCGCCAGAGTGAGAGCGCAGCGATGAGGGTGTTGGGCTTATATGGTATTCTCGCGACCTCTTGAGGGAAGTGTAGAGCAGGCCGAGGGCTAATGAGGGAGGTCGAGAGGCTGGTGGACAAAGAGCGAAGCGTACAGTAGACTCGGCGAGACGCCTTCGATCGGAGTCGCGTCCTCGCGCTATGCACCGCCACACCGACCTCGGAAGGGGGTACGAGCTGATGCAAGATGGCCTAACTGCGACCCATCACAATCTCGTATTGCACCACTCTACTACACGACCTGGGACCTCTTCCGAGGCCGTCTGGGAGCTCGTACCCCCCTCCGAGGTCCTCTCCTAAGACATTGCACCCGCGTCCGAGATACCTCGAAAACGCAGTGAGTTCGAACTTAAGTACTGATGTCCGCAGGGTAAGACCGACGATGGGTACATTTGAGTAGTAAGTAGGCTCTGCTGGTGCATTGATCGTCGGTCGCAGCAATGGCGCGCAAGTCATGCCTGTCCGACTGACTGCGTAGGCTCAGGCTGCTACTTACTAGTAGAACACAGATCATGCACTGCTTCGCGTTGTTTCCACCCTCATGCTGACTCCATTCCCGCCAGGTCCAACTGGCATTCCTCCGCGCATTCGTCGCGTTCATCACTGGGCTGGACATCAACGCCTCAGCGCAAGCACTCGCGCTCCTCTACCTGCTCTCGTCCGTTCCGCGCCTACCAGGCTCACCGAGCTTGCGGGCTGAAGGTTCTGACCCGCACCTCTTATTCCTGCGCTGTGCAAGTCCATCCCGTTGCTGCTGGAGCTCCTTTGCGTTCATGGTTCTCGCCCGGAGCCCGAGCCCGAACGGGGGCGGACAGGGGCTTCGCCTCCGGCCAGCTTCCCCTTTGGGTAGGGCACTCGGACGCCTCCCGGGCGTGAACCCGGTTCGCTCATAGAGTCTCGGGCAAATCCTGTGAACCCGGGTTCACAAATAGAATTATCCCGCACACTTGCGCAGGCGACGTCTTTGCTTCTAGATAATGATGGAGGTGGGTGGCCATAGATCCCAGCGTCTACAAGAAGACAGGATTTCTGCTGAGCCCGCCGCCGCCGGCTCATGGAGGTGCGCGCGCCGCGAAGGACCCGCCATTCGTGCTCCCTCCCCTCGGAGCACTCAGGCGGGCACACTAAGTAAAGCCTCGTTCGCGCGATAAGCTGCGAGGCCTCCGGATCCCGGCTGTCTTACGCCGAGTTCCGTGAGGCGTCCCGCTGTCAATGGTACAAACTCAGGGGACCTCACGGGCTGCCTTTTCGAAGCCCACGGGTTGGCCACAGGTTGTCATTGCTACTCATCATCAATAATCCACCGAGAGTAAGAAATGGGTATGTAGAGTACTTAATCCATTGCTTCTGCGCGCCTTGACTTGGACGACTTATCACAATTGTACAATAGCTGAGCCAGAGGCGAAGCGACGTGCGGAGAGCCGCAGGCTCATGTGCAACAGCGCAAAGCCACGGGTACTAAACTGGTGAGGATAGGGTCTCAGTAATCCCTCCCCTGCCACCCATCTCTATTCTTCAAAGCGGACCATCCTGTGCGTTTCTGCAGACATAAGGGGCCTCGAAAAGACCGGGTTTTGTGGCTAATAATGCCAAAAATTGTTCGCGCGCCCGCGCGGTCTTCGTGCTTCTCTTGACTCCAAGGATCTCGGCGAGCTCGCTCAGCACGACTGCGCCTAAACACTGAACCGTGAGTGCAGATGAAGGGCAGCCCCCGGATGCCTGAGGGACCCCCAGAGGTGCGCAAACGGCCAAGCGCGCCGCGAAGATGTTGACGAGAGGGCGAAAGAGGCCGTTGGAGTTTGATGCGATACGCAGATGCGTGCGCACACGGTGTTGAGCCAGTCTAGTGTATCAACGTCAAAAGTTCCTAGCATGCGGCTACCCACAGGAAGAGGGTTCCGCTGCAAATGGTGCATCCCCGAAGAAAACACAGAAGGTTATACCAACCGTTTCACCTCCTTGACCTTCTCCTCGACAACCTCCTTGACCTCCTCCACCTTCTCCTCTACGACAGCCTTCGCCGTCTGCGCCGTCTCCTCCGTTTTCCGGAGCACCTCCTGTGCGCGAACGTGCGCCCGAGCTTGGACTTGCGCCTGCCGCCAGCCGAGCGTCTCTCGCAACTTGAGCCCTGTCGCCTCCTCGACCTTCCCGACGAGGGTTGCGACGCCTTCGGAGAACGTCTCGCGGCCGTCCTGCGTTGCGTCCTTGATGCGCTCCCACGTCATCGCGGTGTGCGCCTTCGCAATCTCGTGCTTCTCCGCGAGCGTCGGGAAGTGCGTCTCTTCGAGCGAGCCGATGTAGGACGAGACGTTATGTGAAGTCTTAGGGAGGAAGTGGTTCAGGGAGAAGATGAATAGTGCAGGTGGTAGTGTAAGTCGCCAGAAGATGCGATTGCGTGCGAGGACGGAGCCGGTGAGCGTTGCGACACCGACGTAGAGGATGCCCGGGGTGAGGGGTTCATCGGGGGCAATGAGCGACTTGACTCTATCTAGGGTAACACAGTAATCGTATGAGCTTCTAGAGGGGTATTTGAAGAGGTATATGACGCACTTTCAATTGCCTGCTCTACGCCGATCCATCGCGACACCACTCCCTGCACTCTTGCGTGTGCGTCGAGGTACGTATCCGTCAGCGCACGACGAGCGACACCAATCTGCTTCTCAAGTTCGGATGGCGTCTCCACAAGAATAAGCTCGGGTTCTGGGGTCGGGTAGATGGGCAGCTGGTATATCACCTCCTCGTCAGGACGAAGAGCACAGACAGTGTTAGGAAACGCACCTTGTCGCGTGCCTCATGTACGCCGACCGCGACGGCGGCCACCGCAAAGCCCCTCCTGCTCTGTGCTTACGTTTAGAACCAGCATTCAGCAGCCTGAGCAGAGACATACCGCGAGTAGCCTGAGCATCGAGTGTGATAGTTTGCAAGTCCGTCATAGACGCGCCTGACGCTTGCATGCGGCTCGGAATATGCCGGAGCGACACCCGACGCCGTTTATGGAATCTTCAGCTTCCTGCTCTTTCTAAATTACACCGTCACTACTGACATGTTTCCAAGCCTTGTGAATCACACAGGTTGACGCAGCAGCAGCAGTATGCTGCAAAATACATTCTACCCGCCCGCTACCGACTGAGTTTCAACGCCTCGGCGAGCGGGCGCAGAGGTGCCACTCGGGTGAGCTCAGCCTCCTTCCTACACGGGAGGCAGGCATATCCTGGCACCCGGTACCTGGCCAGCAGAAAGAATAATTGTACTTCGCTAACATGCTCCCCCAGTGCCGCTCAGACTCCAGGAACCTGAATCCCATGAGGCCGGGCTTCTGTGGTCGGCACAGCGATGTCCACCCTCCTACCGCATCCACCGCACGCGGCACGCGCCGCTCTCTAGCGAGTCTTCCTCATCGTCACTTGCACGCCCACGCCACTCATACTCGCAGATGGTCGCCGCGGTACCATTCCTCCCGCTGCGCCGCTCGAACCGGGCCACGGTCTGACAGCCAGAGCAGAACGACACGATTGCTACTGCGCTACCTCCACGAGGCTTGCATCGCAAGTGACAGTCATATGCGCCCACCGTTGCGGCGCAGGAATACCAGGTCGCCGCTACGCCGCTCGGCTCTGGCCCAGCACAATTGGACGAACGAACGAACTTGTGTCGCCGCTGTTGTGACCGCATCGGCTGTCTCACCGGCAAGTACGCTCACGACTTCGTCTCCCAAGGTCAGGCCTACCTGTTCACATGCTGCGGCTTCCATCTGCCAACTACCACGGCGGCCCGCGGGCGGCGAGCGTCGGCGCACCCATCGCCGCTGTCGGATGCATTCAAACCACATCATCATCTCATGTCGGATCGGTGCCGGGCCTTGTCCTGCAGTACAATACGCCCAGTGATCAGCGTTCGAATTTACAGCTCGCGTTCATCTCCGACCTTCCCTCGTCCACCTTCCCTCACCTTTTCCGCGCTCTACTTGACAACCAGAAGGCCTGCTGCCTCGCCGCAAGACTTGGGAGGCTCGGGTGACCACCTCCTCTGCTTCTCAGCTTCTTCTCAGCCCTACCTGTGGGAGCCATCTGCCAAAACGTCGCCGCACTCACAAACCCCATCGCCGCTGCCATCGCCGCGGTCGGCGCATTCTGTCAAGTGTCGAGCACACGCAGCGCATCCGGATATCGAACCGTCGCTTCCGATTACTATCCTACATACAATAAACACTTCTACATGTGTCCAATCCGAAGCAGCCGTCACAAAAGTCCTTCGTCGTCTCAAGAGCACGCATCCCTAGCACAGCCCACTCATGCGGCGACGACGAGCCGCTCCGCCCTCCAGCTCTCGCTCCGACTCTCAAACCCGAGAACGTTCCGGCTGCCATCAAGCGGCGCGGCGGGCCACCCCCAGCCCGCGCCATAGGCGTTGCGCCGCCGCCTGCCCTCGACGTCGGCCGGCACGCGGCTCTTCAAGCTCGCGTTCGGGGCTTTCCGGCCGGAGCGACGGCGCCGCTGTGTGTCGGCCTTCTTCTGGCCGTCGAGAGGCTTCGCGAGGGGAGTTGGATTGGTCGTGGGAGGAGAGGAAGGAGAGGACTTGATGGATGAGGACTTGCGGGTCATGAAGGGGATGTGGGCGTCGACGTGGGCGCGCTGCGAGGGCGAGAGGCCGACGGAAGGCGAGGAGGAGAGTGCGAGGAGCTCGGTGAGTGTGTAAACTCTGGGTATCTTCGATGCGGGGGGTATATTCGCGTTGGTGCGAGAGATGGGAGTGGTTGTGGTTGACTTGGGTGTAGCGACATCTGCAGGTGCGTGGTCCATCAGTTCCGTGCTCAACCATCCATCGTACAGCGACCGAAACGTACCATGATGACGCGCATGCGCGGGGAGAGGAGAGATCGAGCGCGCCCGGAAGGCGGGCGACCGCGACTGGGAACGGTGTTGGTTGGGCGAGAGGCCTAGGGAGGCGCGGTCGTGGAAGGACGACGGCGCGGACGTCACGGAGGACGTGGATGGGTTCCGCCGGTGCACAGGTACGTACAAACCCTTCTGGATGGGCGTCGCTGAGTCGAGGGAGCGCGCCGCAGACAGGGTCTCGGTCTGGATGCGCGAGGACGAGATGGTGATGGAGCTCGACATTGCGGTGGAGGAGTTGTACGAGAGGGTGCGGGTGGTGTACGAGAGGGTTGTTGAGAAAGTGCTGACGGTGAGTGAGTACTTGAACTCAAGAACGAACTCGACGGGGCGGGATGAGGACTACGCCGACCCCGCGCACGCAGTTCTTATACAGGACACGAGCGACCTGGGAATGCGACGTGGCGACATCTCGCGCGCGCATCGCTCAGTCACAGCATGCGGCGGGTGGCCACGACATGTCTCTGGATTGCGGCGGACGAGTTGCGTAGGTTCTCGGAGGGTGGCGAATGTTCTCGAGCTGCCCGCTTTGGGAACGCTCTCCCAGTGCCTTGTGGCTGTGCGATGACTGTGCTCGTCGATGACGAAGCGCTCGCAACTCTGTTGCGCAGCTGCGTCAGCTCGGCCTGGAGGATTGCGAAGACTCGGCGGAGGATGACTAGCATATTTGTTGTCGCCATACTGGTGTTATGTGCTCGGTGACCTCTATGGGAGGACGTTTCGGACAAGCAGGCGATGACTCGCGTGCAGTTCACGACATCGTCCGGCAACCATCGTAGATACCCGGAAGAGTACTTACCTGTACAGTCCGTACTTTCAGCCACGGCCCACACTATCCGCCGGTGACTGCTGGATATTCGAATGTGGGTGATAGTCCACACGTCAAAAGGACTCAGTTATACGGTAAGACAAGTAGTACATTACACAGGGATATACGGATACAAAGCTCGGTACAAGTGAGGTCTATCGATCGTGCATGCAATGACCCCCGGGCCTACAGTAAGTGACACAGATGTATGAACGTGTCCGCGTATGATGGTTATGCAAAGTGTAAATGTGGGGGAGGGCGTGGATACGAGAAACAGAGGAAACGCAAGACAACTACAGCTTCGAGAGCAGCAGCCCGATGACGACGAAGATGATCGTCGACGGCGGCGTCACGACGCAGTACGACCAGAAGATAGTCCGGCTGATGAGCCGCTCGAACGCGTCCCCGGACGCAGCTTGCGTGATCTGTGCTAGTGTCAGCGCGGGCGGCGACGCGATCAGCAGCACGTTCGACACTACGAACACCGGGCTATTTCGCAAACGTATACGTCAGCACGACCGCTCGCCCGGGTTCAAAAGAGAAAGGAAACACGCACTCGTCAAAGACCCGCTGCAAGTCGTACTTCGTCGACAGCATCATCAGCGGGAGCAGCACCAGCGGGGTGATGATCATCCGCGACAGAATCGCGACGACAACCGTTCTCGTCTCGCCCGGCCGTGCCTCCTTCGCCGCCGACGCGCCCAATGCACGGTCGCTCCCCTTGCCCTTCGCTGACTTCGTCGAGAACATCTCCCGCACGCTCTTGAACAGCGACGCCCGCGAGCCGCTCCGTTGTACCTGCCGGCTGTGCTCGGGTAGCTGCTCTTGCCGGCCCCTGTTGGCCTTGTCCTCGGGGTCGGGTGGAGTGTAGAAGTACGCGCCGAGGACGACGAGGGTAATTGGGATGGAGCAGTCACCGGCGGAGGCAATTGCGTCCTTGACCGGGGGCAGGTGCACCTCGAGCGCGTGTTGCAGCGGGCGGACGCAGGCAACGATGAGGGACGCGAGCGCGGCCCACAGTGGCACGGTCATGAACTCGCGGAAACCCTTGTAGAACTTGCGAATACGGTACTTGATACGACGGGTGCGCGTCTGGAACTTGGACGAGGATGGCTCGGTGCGCTGCCTGCGACCCGGACGGAGCTCGCCGTTGTCGTCTTCCTCGTCATCCTGATAGTCCGCGATGGTATCGGAATCAGATGCCGGCAGTGAGCTTGTGTGCGGGTTAGGGGTGTTGGGAAACGAATAGAAGAATTTGCGGCCGTCCACTTCCTCGATGGATACGTTAGGGTTCGACTTTCCTTGCGCAGTCCGCGAGTCATCTGAGACAAAAGAGGACGTGGAGATGTTCTCATGGCGCAAGAACTGCTGCTCTGAGGCGGATGGGGGGAACGGTACCTCGTCAGCGCTGACGAGTGGACTGGCTTGACCGGCTTCCGCAGCCTCGGCTTCGATTTGAACGGTTTCCGGATCTGCTTGTGATAGCAGACGCACACCGTAGCTCCAGCGAACCTGAGGCATGGATTAAGATGCTGAATGCAGGCTGACATGATGATGCAACCACTTACAACCATGCCTAGCGTCGAGTACAAGACAAGGTATGTCAGGGCACGACCGACCATCGCGTCCTTGTTATCGTCCTCGTCCCACTTCAGCCCTGGTACCGTAACGACCAGACTCTGCATGAGCGCGATGGGGAGTGAGTTTGAGTTCATGAACATTGCCGCGGCTATAGCGAAGGATCTGACACACATGAGTTAGATGATTGCTTTGCCTGCAGGCTTGACACGTACCTTTGTGATTTCTTCAGCCGCATAGCGAGACCGAGCACATAAGCTACTACCATAGACACCACAGTCGTGAGGATGAAGAAGAGGGGTATGATCCATAGCTCCCGCAATTTAGCTATCAGTCCGATCAGCGATGCATTTTCCCGTATGAAAGATCAACGTACCTGGTGATAGGAAGAACGCAACCTTGGAGAAAAGCAGAGATGGCGTGAACAGCGAGACATTGAGGCGATTGAGTTTCTGGAGGGATCAAGCAATGTTAGGATTTGCAAGGAGACCTTCGCCATAGAAGACGCTACTGTGGCGCGATAGCATGTAGAACCACGCCGTTCATTCATAGCGCAGGAGAAGTACGCTTCTCGAGCTGATCGCGACCGTCACTGAGAGGTAGAGCCGAACGCCAGTCATTTCGTTGCGCCTCGCATGATGTTCACGTCGGCCGGGCCGCACAGCCTTGAGTAGCAGCGTGCCCACAAAGATGAACACCCCGGCGTCGTAGGAGCGTACACGGGTGTGTGCACTCTGCTGAGGTTAAACGACGCACTCGTGGTTTGAACGTCTGCTCCAAACCTACTCCACGGCAGCAGCAGTCCATAAAGGGATGAAACGTACCTTCTGCGTCGCCCTATCAAGAACACCTCTCCTGGCTAGGATGTAGCCTGCTAAACATAGCAGGAAGACCTCGGAGATCGACTACAACGAGCGCGAAAACGGCGTCAGTGTCCGGACGCGCCCAGCAAATCTCGCGCATGCTTACTTCGAAAGTGGTCTTGAGCAGCGGCACTAACGGAGTTCCAGCCATGCACCCGGGGTTAAGTCGTTACGAGGATTCCGGGAAGACAAGGGGTATGAGGAGATAATGAAAGCAAGAGCTGACGGAGGATGGAGGAGAAAGCCTGGAGGAGGCGAGCTGGTGCGCAGAGCTTGTGTCATAGTTAACGGAGCCTGGGGCGTCTGCAGTTATCGCTAGATACGCGCCCATATCCCAGCGCCAAGCGGTCCAGCCCGCTTCGGTGCCTGCCCTCAACACCGCCTGTGGCCAATGACGTCGCGTTCCGAGAATCTCCGGCGCAGTCTGATAAGATAACCACGCACGTTCCTTCTCTTTGAGATATGTCTCTTCGACTCGTCTCGTTCACTTGCGCGGTCGAACTTAGTCCTGCTGCAGCCTGAACTTGCCTCTGCGGGATCCGCCTCCTCGAATATAATC
Source organism: Polyporus arcularius HHB13444 (assembly GCA_004369055.1). Lineage (NCBI taxonomy): Eukaryota > Fungi > Basidiomycota > Agaricomycetes > Polyporales > Polyporaceae > Polyporus > Polyporus arcularius. The sequence continues at coordinate 8,999 of ML211651.1, forward strand.
GCATCGGACGAACGAAGCAGTGAAGCAGTCGCGAGTAGTGCCAAGGAGCCATATACATGCACCGCTACACTGCCAAGTGGCCTCCGCACTCTTGATTACTTCACGAAGCAGCAGTAATCGCAATACATGTTCCCGACTGGGTCTGCCCAGACGTACGGCTTTGGAGGGCAGCGCCCGGTTGGGGCGCCCATCGAAGGATGGTATATTATGACGTCACGGAAGATCCGTCACCAGGTAACCACCTCGCAGTCTCGTGGAGGCATGGAAAGAGTTTCAGTGTCGCCCCTACCATATATACTCGCAGAAGCACCATTATATCGGCGATGACGGGGGCCAATATATCGCGTGGGCTCCAGCTGAGAGCTTCGCGGCGGCGACGCGCGGTGTCAAGAAGGAAGACGTCTCTTGGCAGTTTAGCTAGAAACGTAACCACACTACCTTTCAGAGCGAGCGCTGGCCGCTGGGATACTGCACGGTGGACACTTTCGCGCCTACTCGTCATACTCCACACGCATGCCAGAAAGACTCATAGCAGTGCTCAGTCAGGTTGACGAGCCAAGAGGATCAGAGGGCCGCGGAAGGGCGAGTTCCTGTATTGGTGGTAATAATGGCGGAGTTAGTGGCGGTTCGTGTACATCCCAACCGCGCCAAGAGACCACAGTTCGCCCGGTCAACCTGGAGAAGCATGGGAGAGGAAGGGAGCCTTATGAAGGGGGCGGAACCAAGGTCATGGATGTGGGCACAACATCAAGCGGTGCTAGCAGCTGTCATCTAGAATTATCGGAAGCTACAGCCCGGTGCATCTTGCAAGCTTGCGATGCGCACACCGTGAAGTGATCTTGACCGGCGCGGGCGTCCGAGATACATCACGAAACCGGCGCACTGCCGGTATAGCTATACAGTCGAGACGGGGTATGACAGCCTCATATGGGCGACGATCCTTGTGCTGAGCGCCTGTACAGGCCTAAACGAGACCGTCTGCGCGGACGCCTCCCTGTATGTTATGACCCAACCTTACGCCCACTTACAGCTGTACAACAGATTGTCCGGGGTATTACAGTGCGGTATATACATGTATACATACCCATGAGACGCTACAGACCAGACAGTGTCCACACAATGCCAAGAGTTGACGCCAGTAAGTGAGCTGAACGACGTACGGTGTACCGGAATGCGACACTGCACCGAGCACGATCTCTACAGCCAGGGGTAGTCAGCGTAAAGGTCTCCATCTTCCTCATCCTCGTCCTCGTCCTCCTCGTCCTCCTCTTCTCCCTGGATAGCCTGTGACTCGTCAGCATCGACCGGCGCAAATAAATCGCCCCATTCGATCTCCTCGTCTTCATTTGGGTCTGCAAGGAGTACCTCGGTGAGGTCTTCCTCTTCATCCTCTTCGTCGGATTCTTCTAGAGCTTGCAATGCTTCATTCAAGACTTGCTCGGCCTCTTCGCATGCCCCGGAGAATTCCCCATGCTCCTCGTCCTGATCCGAAGATTCGCTGCTCCTTTCAGAGTCTACAAGTACTGAAACTGGATGACCGCGGCGTTCAACTCGTTCGGCACGATGCTGCGACTGCTTCACGCTGACCCCGGTCCCGTTGTGGCCGACACCGCCGCCGAAGAACCGCATGAACATCTCACGGCCGGCAAACCTATGGACCGAGATACTAGCGAGTCAGCTACCGTTAACAGCGGTGAATTGGCACTCACATTCCGACATAGTAGGTATTCCAATCGTACTCGCTGCCGTCCGCTCTGCCGATGGATGTAGGAGGAAGGATATCGTCGGTAAGGCCATGGTGCCATCCCGGAATGATGTACGCTCCTCTAAGAACGCATGCAGGGTCCACGAAGCCGAACGCTGGGTAGGCATCCTCGGAGTCATTCGCTGGATCAAGGAATGTGAGTCGAGGGAGGCGGCGGTGGCGGAATCCGCCCGGAGTGTCCGACGAAGGGTCCCGAGCAAACCAGCGCACCCATAGGAAGTCGGTATGGACCCATCCGTCATCCTTCGACTCAGGACCCGTGTAGCGCACCTCTGCGTGGAATATACCAATGACACGAGCATACGCAAAGGGGAAGTCGTCTTCATCTTCCTGCGATGTGAGGAGTAGAATGTCGGGATGAGAGCGTGGGTTTACAGTATCCTGGTCGCGACGCATGTCGTACGTGGTGTAGTTGAATGAGACGGTCTTCTGACGGAAAAACGTATCGTTACGAATCTTCAGCGCCCTGCGGTACTCTTCTGGAACAGCGTCCTCGTCTTGTATGCCCAGCTGTCGGGCAATCAGATGATTCTTGAGTCGAGGGATGAAGTTCTGGGTCCTACTAGTTAGCGTGTACCGTTAGCACAGTCAACCATGGACGCACCTGGATTGCTGGGTCGCCCGCATGGACAGCTAACCAGTCGTAGATATAAACACGGTCCTTGCGAGACTTCCCCATTGTGTAGCGGGCATACGGAGAGGTTGACGGTTTGCTGGCATCATCAGAGTCAGCGTCCGAGTCCCAGGACTCCGTCTCGACTGCGCGTCCCTTGCCCTTCGGGTCCGCCTGAGCCTTGTCCTTGTGTGTCTGTTCAGCCTTCCGGTCCCTCTCCGTTGCGATCGCGTCTTGCTGCCTCTCCATCTCCTCGCGAATTCCATGGAGGCGTGCTTCGCGTTGCTTGTGAGTTGCAAGCTGTTCCACATACTCATTCTTGTTCGTCCGGTCGTAGTAGTTTTTGACCCCGATATGCTCGCATTCCCCCTACAGAAAATGTTAGATCAGAATAGCGACAGTCAGCCCGAAGGTACGCACGGTCTGCGAGGTGGTACAGTCGGTACAACCATAACGTTCAATGTGGGACGGGTAGTCACCGAGGCAGTGGTATTTGTATGTGTGCCACACACGGAATACAACCACCTTCGGATCCTTCTTGACGGCCCCAGTACTCGGAATCCCCGCGGCAAGAGCACGCGTTGCTGCACGGGCCTGACGACGTCCACGAGCCTCTGCTTCACGGTCGAGCTCATGTGTCACATACGCTGTACATGTCGTACGGGCAAACTTGCGAACCGAGGCGTACATGAGCCTTGTAGCCTTGCGGAAGACGTCGAGGGTGATTGTGGTGTGCAGACGCAACTTGGCAAGGGCATGCCAGTTCGCAAGCTCGAACAGGAGGTCGGTTACGGTGTCGCAGTGCTCCTTGGGTAGTAGACCTTCGAAGGCGGGAATCATAACCTGTACGACATGTTAGATTTGAAACGACACATGAATGCCAGTTCGACGCGCCGTCGAACTGAGACCATACCTGTAGAAATGCCTCATAATCGCGTGCAGCAAGCTTATTTTGCCTCGAGACATTGGTGCGGAATCGACGGATTGTACCGCGCCCGAATGTAGGCATGTTCCTCATGCTATTAATTGATGATAGTCAGCAGAGTTTGTAGTCTGTAGCATGAGACTTACCGCTCGTTGAAAAGTGAGACTCGGTCCTTGCCCTCTGCTATAAGTATCCGCAAGATGTGATTGAATATCCCCTTCCAGACGCCGAGTTCAAACTCGTGCATCAGGTCGGGTACAAAGATCTCGTAGAAGTTGGAGCCCATCTCGAACATGAACTTCGAGAAGGCGGACTGTAAGCAGGTGGAAATGTACATGAGTAATCGCTCGGCGGAACATAGCGGCTGCTTACTCGGATAGGGAACAGCGAGAGCTCTTTCAGAGGCCTCTTCGCGGCCTTGCCAGCCATTGACATGCCTTGGAATGCCCACCCGCGCACCCTCTCGAGCAGACGCTGCAGCGGCTCATTGTCGACGCGCTTGTGCGAGCGACGCTGGTCGTCAATTGTTGTGCCAGCCGCGGAAATGAACTGCATCTTGATGAGACACCGAGGGCATGGACACTCGGCAAGGTGTCGCATAGCAATGATCAAAGCCCTGTAATATATATGTCAGAGTGCTGAAGTACGGTCATGTTCAATGAACGCACTTCTCCGGATAGTCCGCAGAGTATGTAAAAAAACGGGGGAAGAGACGGCGCAGGATACCGTCCGCGCACTCGATCACGATCCCATTCTTGTAAGCCTCCTTGAACTCCTCGTCCTGGAGAAGATGTTCCCATACTTTCTGCATGAGCTCACAGCGCAGCCATCTAAGGGTCTCCGGAGAGGCTGAGCTTCCATAGTTTGCGGCGTAGAAGTCCTGTATGCTGTCGGGTAGCTAAAGACATGCGTCAATTGCCTGAACGGTAGAGCCTTCGTCATGCGTACCGTTGGGATATACGCGAGATGCTGCGCGGTAAACGCACCGCGCTTGCCGCGGATATACTTGCTGATATTGCCAATCCAAAGGTAGATTGGCCAGAGCGAAGCCGATCCGAAGTTCGCCAAGCGAGTGCTGTCTGAGTAGAGGAGAAGGGGAAGGACAGCGTACTCAAGGTTGGGTGGGTCAGCAGGATTCCGCGGCATGTTCTGAACCTCTGCATGCGCTTCGAGCATGGCGGCCGAGTCGAAGGTATCGGAGATCATACGGATGAGATCCGGCATGTCCTCCTCGGCTGAGGGCGACGCGTCAGCTGAATCTGAACGCGCAGGTGGGTCGTTGTCCTGTGGAGGTGTCCAGTATCGCTCGTATGGGAACCAGTGGCGTTGGTTTGCGAACCTCGGGTCCTGTACCTCGCCAACGATCACCTCAAGCAATCGCCGGCAGTGAAGTCCCTTTACAGAGAACACGGGCACTTCCTCTTCTGCTGTGAACTTCTCGCCAGTCTGGGGAGCATGCAGGTCAAGGGAGACCTGGCTCCACCCGTCGTACTCCGAGAAGATCCCGGTCTTCTTCTGATATTGATCAAGGCGGTCCATCTCGCGCCGCGCCTTGAAGTTTGCAAGGTCAGCTGTAGAGAATCCGGGCGTGGTGAGTTTGCTGCAGAGGTCGTCGAGATCCCGAAGTGATTTCGTGCGCGAACTGTTGTAGAACCACTCGCATAGCAGGAAGGAGGACATGTTCTCGAACGGCTCGTATGGATTGGCGTTGGGTTCCGAGCTTGCAGCAGCTCCGTTTAGCCATCGTATGGACTTGTAAGTGCTGGGATCCGGACGGGCTCCGGCCAGACTCGGGGCGTCGCAGCGATCCTGGACGGTGAGCGTTGCTTCAGGATCGCACTTGGGAAGGTCGGTCGCGTAGTACCGCCTGTGAGTCCCGAAACCATCAGCCGACAGATCCCAATAAAGGATCCGTTCTTCGTCGCTGTCCTGCGATTGACTCGACGGCAACGACATGTCGGCAGGAGGTGATGGGACGGGGATGGGGATGGGCTGCGGAAGTGGTGCTGGGAGGGCTTGAGCGATCTGTGAGGATAGACCGCGGGGATCCGATGGAACGAGGTCAAGCCACTTTGAGATCGGCGCCTTGATTCGCCTACCAGACCGCGACTGACGACCCGGAGGGCTCGGAAGAGGATCCGGGTGGTCCAGGTGCTAGCATAGGTGTCAGAGATGCTCACTGCAACATATGCTGCAACGACGTACCATGGGATCGTCACCGTGAGTCTCCGCATCCTCCTGCTCTAATCTTGCTCGCTTCGCCTCCTCTGCCTCCTCGTTCTCAGCCTTCCGCTTGTTGTACGAGTCCGCGAAGGCCTGTGTCCGATGGGTGCATTGACGGCGGTGCTTGCTGAAGGCCCCGGCTGTCGTAAAGCCTTTCGGGCAGTACGGACAGGCGTAGGTCTTGCTGGAGGTCCCGGCCATGAGTGTGCGCAGTGGTGGGAGAAAGCAGAGATAGCTGCGATAGGCACAGAGTCCGAGATGAATGAGAGACGCGCCGCAGCGACGCGCCCACGTGACCGTGCAAGCGCCGCGACGCACCGCGCGTTTTTGGCAAGTCGCGGATCAGAGGCGCCACGCGAGTCTGACAGCCCGTCCCCGCCCTTGCTCATAAGGTCGCGCACGGACCTGCCTCTCTCTACCTCTCTTGACTCTCTACCACGACCATCTACGCCTCTATCTCTGCACTCTCTGCCTGCCGCCTCCACCATGACTCGCCCAAGACGCGCCCGCATCTCTGGACAGTGGCCCGGTGCCGTAGCAGTGACGAACAACGGCACCACAGCGCAGGCGAAGAAGCCTGGAGGATCCAGCACCAAGCAGGCCGGGCAGCACCAGGCGAGCGACCCGAGTACTCAAGCTCGCGAGAAGACTGCAGGTGGCGGGAGCAGGTCTCAGGGTGGTGGGCGCCATAAAGGTGAGTATATGCGCATATACTTACCATTACATACGCCTGACGTACAGCGGGGAAGATCACAACGAGAACATACCACCCAACAACAAGCGGCGCAAGGTCGTCTTGTCCGACAGCGACGACAACGACGACAACGACGACGAAGACACAGTCCCCAGCTCCGACACGCTCAAATCAAGCGACGTGATCCCTCCCAAGAAGACCAAAGATCCCAGGACCCGAGGCTCCGCGGTACCGCAGCAACAAGAGGTCGTGCCGCAGGACATGCCCGAGGACGTCCCATGGCTGATTTCCCATGCAGAGTTCCTGAATATCAACGACGAGTAAGTAGTCCGATCTCCATGCGTGCCACACTGACCATATGCACCTTTTTAGGGACGCTGAGCGCAAGAGCCATGGCGTATACGAATTTTACGACAGCTGCACGAACTCATACAGAACATGCGGCCCCTTCGTCAACCTCGAGGTCGCGTACTTCCGTGGGGCGCAGATCCGCGCTGACGAGGCGTATATCCCGTGCGTCGGCGGCAACCAGTAAGCACCTCGCTGCTTCGTATACTACCTTGTCGTCTAGCTCATACTATCTACTTTAGGCTCGACGAGGACACCTATCACTGGCACATCCATGCAATTTTGTCAGGCCTGCTTGCGCCCGAGCTGCCGGATGCCGAGAAAGAGTTTGGCAAGTACCCTGACGCGGCGGTGAAGATCCTGCAATATGTACGTACCATACACGTGCTGCCAGTGTGTCCCTACTGATCCTAGTTGCTCAGATCGACGCCGCGGGCGCACGAGGGCGGTCCAACGACATGGGCCGCCTGCGCGATCGTATTCTTTCGTACGCGGTGATACGCCAAGGGGCGAAATGAGCGGATAACACCACACAAATCTCCAGCCAAGGACTGTATGCACGTATTTTATATGCGAGGAGGGAAGAGGCTCCTAACCAACCCTAACTGAACGGAGACCTATGTCCAGGAGAGCTACGTACGACTCCCGAATGACAGGAGCGGCCGGAAAGGGGCGCGGAAACCACGGAGACGAATGGAGGGAACGGCACGGAGATGGGACGGTAGGGAGGACTCAACGGTGCCTGCCCAGACGGCGAGGAGACTTCCGACGCTCGGACGCGACGGGTGCGAACCACGTAGGACACGGAGAGGAGACCACGGAGACAGTAGCGGATGGAACGGGTTCGAACTTATC
>ML211652.1:0-16392 GCA_004369055.1 Polyporus arcularius HHB13444
AAGCCTTTCATATCCTTTGGAGAACCAGGGCTTGCAAACTATTTTGGCACATACACCAGCATACAAGCATCTTGTATGAAGTGGTAAGGGGACTTCCAGTCTCTCGGTAATTGGTACACAATTCGGTCTTTCACGGCGAGCGTCTGTCTAGTAAGTAATTACTTATAAGCTCGGATAAGTAACTGGAGCAAAGGCCGGAGTTGATAGGCGCCAGGCCCTGGTCTGGGCTCCGGAGGCCCGGGACGAGGTGGCTGTGCGGCGGGATGATGGGCCTGAGCGGAGTTTGAAAGGCCACGAAAACCGGGTGGGAGATTAACGTCAAGTCGTCCACACGCATGAGGGGCTGCGCAGAATAGGTCACGACACCGACTACAGTGAACTGACGACCGGCTTCTGTAGGGTCACTTCATTCCCGTACTCGCGGCGCCGCTTCTTTCTCTCAAGCAACCACCTGACAATGCGTGAACATCAGCTTCTGGCAGAAGCATTTCGACATCAATTTGCTAACTGGGAGAGCTGAGAGCTCCATAAAACGGTGCTCTGCGGCCTGGACACCAGTCCCGCGTCGTCCGCTGTAGCTCCCCACCTCCTCTCTGATAATGTCTGCTGACGCAGGATCCGAAGTCGCCCAAATTGTGGACTTATACAATGCCATGTGAGTACTGCATGCTTTTCACAGTTGTTGCCCGGAGGCGCTGATTGTCCTCTTGCTCAGATTTACGACCTCGGCCTGTACGTATGCAGTGCTGGGTGAGAGGTCCGATGGAGAGGCAGGCTCGGCGTTGATAGGCTGATGCCTACTGTCAGCATTGGTGGTGCTCGAGTATGCTTTGACCTTCCGACAGGAGGTGGATATGTTTTGGAACCGCAAGCTCACGGGCGCAACGGGCTTGTTCTTGCTAAACCGCTACATAGTCATCATCTTCCTGATCCTGGGCATCATCCCATCGGGACCGTCGGACACGGTACGCAGTTCATTTCCCTGTACGTTAGTAAATTTGCTCACATGTGCCATCTCGACGACCAGGTGTAAGTCTGTCTATTCAACCCTTGTCTGGAATGCACTGAAGCGATGTCCTAGCTGCGCGGAACTCATTAAATCCGCCACCATGTTTGAGTACCTGATGTATCTTCCCTGGGCCGGTGAGCAGACTCGGATTCTGGCCTGCACAGCGCAGTCCTCATCGTACTAACTAAAGCCCGCAGTGTTCGCTGCCCTGCGAGCGTACGCACTTGCTGTTCGGAGGTGGCCACTAGCGGTACTGGTCCTGTTCCTTGGCATCGTTCCTTTTGCTATCAATGTGGTGAGCAATGTCGCCGCCGCTCGCCAGTATCTCGTACGAGACAAGAAGGCATTGTAGGCAGTCTTCGGGTTAGGAGTCACTGGCATAGTGGACCCCATGTTCGGCTGCCAAGCGATAACGACAGACCTCAGCCCAGAATTGGCTAAAAGGTGCGTTCTTGACTCGCGCTAGGCAGTTGCACGCTGATCGATTCCACCGGTTTTCAGACGTACGTCCATGAGTCACGAAATCTTGGTGTCCGTCGCTGACCTCCGCTTGAAATTGGTCCTGTCTTCGGTGAAGTCACGATCGCCTCACGGACGGCACTTATTGCTGCCGACGTCCTTCTTATCGCACTCACCTGGCGGAAGAGGCTTCCCGCACGCGGCTGGAGTTGGACTCGGGTACCGTCCTTGACTGCGGTCATGTTCCAGTACGGTCAGACGAAGTTTCCGTCTCTGCCTCGAAGTGCAAACGCTGACTGTGATCTTCTCATGCACCGTAGGGATGATTTACTTCGTGTGAGTATATGGCTTCGCGCAATGCGGAGGAACGCGCAGCTCACACGCGATCTCAAGCATCCTCTTCATCCTCAACGTGCTCCACCTGATATTCACAATGATATCCGTATGTGTCCCTTTCATCTGCACAGTCCCAGGGCCCATTGACTCATCTCGGCTCGCACACCCAACTTCACCAGATCGAACTGGCTCCGACTGGACCAGCAAGCTTCATCACCATCTTCACCAACCCGTACGTCCGCTTCGCACGGGAACCCATGACCTATACCCCCATCTCAACGCCTGCCAGACTCACCAGCATTCTCGTCTCGCGCTTCCTACTCGACCTGCAAGGCGCGACACGCAAATCCCTGCACCTCGGCACCCAGGCGGGTTTGCAGACCGATACAGCAGGCGCTCGCACGAAGTCTACAATCGTCTTTGAGCGTGTCGTCGGTTCCATCGCGTCGACCTTGGAGCCTGGGATGGACGATGAATCCATGTCACAAGAGGATCGCAGCGAGACGGTCGATGACATAGGATTGGCCGACCGCGAAGAGCTCACGGACGAGGCGGACGCCAAATTCTAACCTCTCGAATTGCGGGAGGCTCCCCTCAGCTCGGATCGGATCATGATCTGAAGAATAATCTGACTGTATAGTACACTGGAGTATCGAGTCGTCAGAACACAAGTACTGTAACAAGTTAGAACGAGATGGGAGGAACGCATTCATTCCAACAATGCGAGGAGACAGATGGACACTACGCAGACATCGTCTCGTCCTTGGAGCTCGGTCCAATGCTGTCCCCGCGCTGCATCAATTCCGTTCCCGTAAGCACGCCCTCGTCCTGCATGTCAACGTCCGGCTCGAGATCGAAACTGGCGTTGCCGGTGCGCAAGGTGGTTGCAATTGAGCCAACCGCTCTAGCGAAGTCGAGGGTTGTGGTGCTAGACTCCACGGTGAGTGCTGAGTCACCGTGCGTATCGAGCTGCACGTCGCGCTGACTCGCTTCTTGTAGGTCGAGGAGGAAGTGCGATATGAGCACAGCCGTGAGTCTGCGTGATGTTCGACGTGACTACGGAGTGCATACGAGAAGGAACAGACGTACGGGTCACTGAGGGTAGTGATGTTGCTCGGAGCGGTGCCATCGTCGAAGACCTGAGGATCATGCGTAGAACGTCAGCTCTGCCTGCTCATATAAGAGGAAGAGCATGATGCGCACGGATGCGAGAGTAAAGCTGAGATGCAGGACGTTTAGGACGAAAAGCACCCTGTCACAAATGAGGGGCGTGTTAGCACTGTGCTTGTACTTAGGGAGTAGCATCGCACATGAAGTAGATGGTTCCTGTTATTCGGCGGATACTTGTCAGTGCTCATGTCAATTTGTAACGGGACCATGTGCACGAACCGTTCCACCACATTGCCGCTACTATGGTTCTTCGGGACAGAGCTTTAAAGATTGACTCTGTCCCTGGTCGCAGTGTCCGCCAAGTTGCGACGATCAGGAGCAAATCGGCGATGACGAGAGGTGCTCTTGAAAGTATTGGGACTGCGACAGGCTACTTGAGCAGCCGGATACCGCGATGATCATCAAATCGAAGTCTACGCACACCTGCATGGACCCACATTTCAATCAGAATGCTCGCTGTGTAACACAAACAGGGGAACATACAGGAGGTATTCCGTTGGACTATCCCACCACAGGCCCGAGCATCCGCGGATGGGACTGACAGCGCCTGACCATCCGATCACATACTGGGCCTAGCCAGAGGATGGTGAGTTCGCTGGTCAATTCCGGTAAGCGACGTAGGACTCACTATGTTGACCCCCGCAGGACCAAGGGAGAGCACGAGGACAGCAGTCGAGAACCACCAGCTCCGGGTCAAGGCATGTGATCGCAACCCGGAAAATACTGGCGTGCGACATTGCATGCCAATCGTCAGGCATTCAATGAGCAGGTAAGAACCTTCGCTCACCGGCGACAAGTATATACCGCAGATGCAATAGGGGGGTGAGCCCCATGTAGAACATCCTGCATCTGTTCGAAGAGAAATGGCGTCAACGGGAATCAAGTGGATTCAGCATTTGTTAGGCATACGTCTACCGACCGCAAGATCATCATTTAAACCATCCACGATCATCGATTGAAGTCGTACCTCATCGGAAACCACACTTGGGTTGAACTCTGCCAGGGAAGCAACCTCAAATGCCAACGAAGTATAGCGGATCAAGAAGAAGAGGATGGATGCGCCAGTGGGCCTTGTGGTCCAAAACAGATTGACCTCCCGGTCGAATGTGAGGACGCAGTCATAGATGAAGATCGCTAGCGGAGTCAGCTTCAGTTGAGAACTTGAAGGTCAAGGCGGGATGCAGTGGGAACCTCACCTGTTGCCGCAAGGCCGAAGTCGTTGCTCAGTAACCTAGAGCAGCGGAAGGTCCAGTGTAAGCAACCGAGCAACTCTAGGGCATAGAGAGATACATACAGACCACCGACAATGGTGATTATGTCAGGAATTGGGAAGTCGGGAGGAAAGAACCTGGTGAGTGGAAGAGATGACATGTGTGCCGAGAGGACAGGGAGCAGCGATGCCATCGTACTCACTATATGCCCAGTACTTCAGCATCCGTCTCATAGGCGGTGTAACAGGAAGCTGAGAATGTCCATGGCATTCCTCGGAATCATCGGCTTGCGTTCGGATATGTCCGTAACGCCGCCAGCTTCCCAGCGTCATATGAGCGATGATCTTGCGTGTGGTCAAACCTTGAGCAAGCAAGCCACCTTGAGGGGAAAGTGCTGACCGCACAGCTTCCCTTCTGCATCCCTCACGTCATTGGATGCATTTCGCTGACACGTTCCATTCTTGGAAGCTGTTACGGGTGCATCTGCATCGGTCACGCAACTCAGATATAATAAATATGACCATGCAAGATGTCGAGAACGAAGATGATACGTGTCGGTCGTGCGATATGAATGGCTGAGTCGCGGCTTTGAGGTACCGTCACGGCGCATGTCCGCCCGTCTCGTCTACGTGGTTATCGCGTCAGCGTTTCATAGTATGACAGTGTGGTCCGCCTTACCGTCCAAAAACTCTCCGCCCATTGCATCCACGTCGAGAGGTTTCTCCGGGTCCACAGAGGCACAATCATTCTCGTCCTGATATTCAAGGCTGTCGGAAGTGACGATGGCCCCGATAGACCCTATCGCTCTCGCGAAACTCAGAGATCCCCCAGCATCTGTAGCGAGATGGAGAGGGTCATCGGAGCCAATTTTGAGATTCGACTGATTTGTAGCTTGCAGGGCGATCATGAAACGCCAGACCAAGATACTGGTGAGCCTCGGTATGCGGTCTCAGCATAGACCACTCTATGATAGCTATCGGAGCGTACGGAGGTCCTAGTAGACTGAGGGCGCTGCCCACGCCGCCATAGAAGATCTTAAGGCGCATGTCAGGGAAGGAAGTTGTCGAGGGACGGTGGCACTCACCGATGTCATGGTGAAAATGACGTGGATGATGGCTAAAAGAGACAGTGCTCTGCAATACGACCTTCAGACAAACAGTCAGTAGTCGCTTCATTGGGCAACGTACATGAAGTATATGGTGCCTGAATCATGATGTCTGTCAGAGAACGCGAGGAAGAGAGAAGCGTAGACCGACGAACCGTTCCAGAGCAGGATAGCTGTGAAACCCTTATGCATATCTCTCGAGAGCAGCCTGCGGAAGGATCTGGCTCCCAAAGTCTTCCAAGTTACGGCGATGATAATAACATTGGCGAAAACAATTGCAGCATTGGTCACTATGGTCACTGCACATCCGTGAGCGTCGTGACTGAGTTTGTCTGGAGCACAAGTTCGCTCACGTCTGTGACATCATCGTATCAGCAAGGCTGAAGACTCCATCAAAAGAAGGACCTACATGATCGCCTTCTGCAACGTGATTTTGACGGTGGCACCGCAGCCGTTGACTGGATCTATTACGCCGGTAAGTCCAAAGCTGAAGAGAGACTAGCGCATTCGAGTCATTGGACAATTTCAGTCAGATGGACCGCGATAGGGCTACTCGCAGCACTCGCCATGTTTGTGCCGACGGGTACAATGGACAACACAAAGACGATGAACGACATCGTCTTATTACCCTTGCTCAACGCAAAGAAACGCAATCCGGCGAAGACTGACATATGATAAGTGTGACGGAACTAACACGATCAATCGACACGCTCACCGCCAACGGGGATAGCTTGAAGCCAATCCACAATGGAAGCAACTTTCACGAGGGTCCCGCAGCTGATGCGAAAGATTAAGCGCGCCGCCTGTGGAGGAAAGGGACGTACGTACCCCTTCGCAAAGTCAATACATAATAGTGATGGACTGAAGGCAGGACAGGACAAGAACGCACCTCAAGAGATATACTGGGAGCAGCTTTGACTCGTGTCAGGATCACGGAGAGCAACCCCAGGTATCTGGTGGTGTAGAACAGAAGAGGTGCGGCCGTTTTCTTGGGGTTGGCCCAGAAGAGTTCGACTTCGCGGTCGAAGGTGATCAAGTAGTCATAGATGAGCAATACTGCGTTGCAGTCGACTTAGTATTTATCTTGATACGTGGCCCGGCAGAAGAACGAGCTGCTCACCCGCGGCGGCGATGCTGCAACTGTAGTTGTACCGTCTGATAGCCAGTTGCATGTCAGTATACGGACTCGGAGCATGTGCAGACACTCACGCGGCGACAAAATTGGAGACTAAGGCAGCGTTGTCCGTCATACTGGTGAGTGTCTGCAGCGTGGTTCAGGGCGTCTCCCAGATAGCGTCGGAATGGTGACTCTGCGTGGACGGTTACAGAATTCCGAAAGACAAGCCGCCAGGTTCGTAATATTCGCTCTCCATGCGCTCCGCGACTTTGTAGGTCTTAGACTGCGCCATGCACGGCCGCCAGAACGCAAAAGGTGTCTACGGACCCGCTGATCACACCACTTCGCGCTAGGCATCCTGATCAGTGGCGTTCTTCTTCAGATGTGTGAGAAACAGACCTGTGCTTTCTAAGTTAGGGTTCTCTGCTAGTGCGGGGCTATTCAAGTTGCACAGCGATCGACGAGCGTCGCGGGACTGTCTTCGTCGGCTGCAGCCCTGGCGTCACTATCAGAGGCAAGTCAGGATGTGTCGTACAAGTTGTTGGCTTATACGTACCGCCACAACACCGTTTATCTCCTCGTCCAGGACGAATCTATCGCTCACGGTCCGGTGTCCGCTGACGTCGCTGTCGCTCACTCGACCACAGAAAAAACCTTGAACACATGCTGGTAGGACCATGCGGGCAGAATGCGCCTCAGATCGCCCCCATTCGTACTGGTTGCAATCAAAGGTCAGCTTCGTGATGCGCATTGCCTCCTCGCCCCGACCTTGAGTTGAGTCCTCGTACCGTGCGTATCACATTCTTCATCCGCAGAAGTCGTGGGCTATGTCGCAAGCGGGCAAGCCTTTCTGCTGGAAGCGGGAAGCTGTGACTTGCACGAGTGAGGACACAGCTCTCTCATCGGCCGCGCCACGTCGAAGGTGATCGTGTATCGCCCATCAAGGGTCTGGCCACTTGTACTATCGCCTCCTCACCTATTCGATGCTTTGACGACGCGGGCTGCCGTGAAGACGGACGACAGAAACTGATCAAAGGTTCGCTCGCATCGGAAGGGGATGTCTAAATGAGTAGACCAGGGACATGATGCACTGCAGGCGAGCAGCGAATGAGTAAAGCTACCATTGTCGGAGTCTGCATGCGACGGCGAACCTGTAATATCCACGCACCGCAATCCTATTGCGCGAGCGTTCTCAAGCCCTCGTCGAACGCCTTCACAAACTCCTCCGCAAACTCGTCATCCACCGCGCCCTCGCCCCAAGTGATCGAGATGCCCAGCCCGCCCGCGGCGTTGCCAACGGGGTTCACCTTCACCGCCGCTCCGAGCGTTGCGTCCGCCTGCACGAAGAACATCTCCTCGATACGCCACTGGATGTCGTCGCCTTGCTTGGTCGGTGGTTCGGGGAACGCGCCCAAGTTCGACACCTCGAGCCCAGCAGTGCGCGGTTTGCTCAGACGGCCGACGAGATACTCCGTGTACTTACCGGACAGGTACTTGAACAGGCCGATCTCTCGCGGGGATTTGGGGAGCTTGCGCCTCAACGTCGCAGTGAGAGCGGCCGCCCTGTCCCACGGGAATGTCTCCTCGCTGATAGTAGGGCCGGGCGCGGGACGGAACAGGGCGTGGTAGGTGTTGTGCACGGAGACGTGGTTGCAGATCGCCGACGGCGGGGCCCCTGTGAAGCGTCGAATCGACATAGGAATATACGTGTGGATGTGCTTGTACTTCTTGTTCGCGGGCTGAGCGTAGATGAGCCGCGAGAGGATGATGAGGGCGAGGGTGTGGACAGTCGATGTGAGCGTAGCTTTGTGATCCCGAGAGACCTTCCTGAGGTTCGACGCCTGGTCAGGAGTGTACTCCAGGAGGCGGACCCTCGTGATCAAGGTCACAGGCTGTTGAAGAGGATGGCCAGACCACGCCTTTCCCTTCTTGCGATCGATGAAAGGAAACGCGGACTGCACGGCCATGCGTGCGAGCATGAAGAACGGCGCAGTCGTGTCTATCGCGTCTTCAAGGGCCGGGGTGAGCGTCGCATCCTGCGGTAAGGAAGGGACGATGCCGGAGTGCTCGGAGGGCGTGTCGTGGACGCTCCTCAGCGACGCGAGCAAGTTGTGATGGAAGGCTGAGCCGCTCTGGCCGTCGCCGACGGTGTGATCGTACGCAAAGACCACTGTCCCGTCGCGCAATACCACGAGTCTCCACTGCGGCATGTCCTCTGAGAAGTCCACCGGCTGTGCGAAGAACTCCTCGAGCAGCGTCGGCAAGTCGGCCCTGTCCTTGTCCACGAATGTGACGACCCGGTTCAAGTCCACGCGAGGTAGCGCAACCCATACTCCCGCGTCGGGAGATGCGGGTGCAAAACGCGCAGCTAAGACGACATTGTTGCGTATAGTATGTTCGAGGGCCGCGAAGAGTATGGACCTGCTGAGCGGAGTGCCGGACGTATGTGTATATCGCGCGCAGACGACGACATATCCGGTCAGGTTCAAGCGGCTCCGAGCGTCGAAGAAATGTTCCAATCGCCCTGAGGGAGAGGGGTTAGTCACCGCTCACGCGAGCCCAGACTAGTAGTATTTGGGAGCGCTGTACAGCAGGGTAGAAGACCGGAAGATAACCGCCACAACCCTGATCATCGTCAAGGAAGCCTGTTCCCTTTCGAGGCCCACATGGCACGGTCCAGTGTATCGAAGCTCACAAGTATGTACGGCTTCCTTTGCGTCTCCCCCTACAGGTTCGTGTGAAAGATGAAGTTGAAATGACTCACCTGCTTTCCGCAGGACTCTCCCCGACGTCGATGCGCCCGCGTCATCTTTCTCCAGCGCTTTCTCCGTGTTGGTCATGCGTGGTGGCTGTCAGGCTGTCTGGGATCTTCAGGAAGAGAGAATGAGTCGATCCTGGAGCTGCGACGGTCCCTTATACCCGAGGGACTCGACCCAGTACCAGACTGTCGGTGTCCATTCCCCATCAAATGACCACGACACGACTGCGGTCGACACGAACGCGTCGGCGCTGGTCAGCGCTGTTCTCGTTAAACGAAGTCGCGACATATGTTCTGATCCTGACGACGTGTCCGAAGACGGCGTCATGAAGTTTGTGGAAGGCAGGAGGAGGCAAGCGCAGCGGAGACGCCACGTATGTATCAGAGCGGGCGCTTGTGCAACCCGAAGTTTGCTCGTGCAACTTCGATGGTAAGTATGTACTGCCAGCAGTGCTCCATTTGTCCTCAATATTCCTGCAGCCTCTTTGAATATGACGAGCATATGACTGACGGAAGATTTGGAGACACCATGGCTACAGAAATTGGATGCATATGATTTCGATCTGCACTGTGCACAACATACCCGACCTCCGCTGCGGCGGCGTCCAAACGCTGCGCAACTGGCTCGGATTGCCCCGGACTGGAGTGCCTTCGACGTGTTCGAGCGCAGATGGCCATCTCGAGCATCGCCAGACAGTCCTGAATTTGGCAGAGGCGCAGCATCGTCAGCTCTCGGAAGATACTCACCGTCGCAGCATGGCATACTTACTGATGAGGTGCTCAAGGGTGCTCACCTGTGAAGCATCGTTCTCCCATCCCAGATGACGACAGGTGCAATGCAACCAGACCCCCAGTACCTCGGTCCTCTAGTCTCACACCCGGGCTTCATCGCGATGCCAAGATCTAGATGACGTCCGCTGCGTCTTGCCTTGATCATCTGGAAATTGGAATGGCGAGTCTGATCCTTCCTCCGTCACACGACAGTCTCGCACGGTTGCATGTTGCATCCGAGTAGATCCGTACAGCGGTTGACTCACTTAGCGTGATCAGAGGAGTAAGTACTCTCCCCGTGCGGATATGGAGCGACCTGTGTATTGCAATACTTAGTCATGAAGGACCCGACGTTTGATCATACGGTGGATTTGACCTTGCTTCCCTAGGCAGACGATTGGAGTGGGGGCAGGACGACCCGACAACGATATGGAAGTCGCCGAGGTCCGGTCACTGCGTGTACCTGGGCGGTCGAGAGCATCCGTTTGACCAGCAATCCCACTGCATACAAGCTCGAGGTCAGAATGTTTCTGCTTCTCTTATCTGCGTACAATGCAGAGTTCTGAATAGGAACTCACGAAGTGATCAAGAACTCTTCGTCGTAGATATCACATGAGTCAAGTTGATTGAACTCTCACCGTGGTTGGTTCCAAAATTTATGCCGTTTCTCTTCTCGTCTGAAAACGCCGATCAATAATAGCGAGTATCATGTTGTGTTGGTGGCACGGTCGCAGTAGGTCGCAGTGGAAGAAGGACTCGAGGTGATATAAGCGCCCGTCCTGCGCTGGAAACGGATTGGCAAAAAGTTTGCATTTCAACCACCATCACGGCCTACATAGCTCACCTACCTGTGGCTACAAGACACAAAGTCTGAAACCGTCTGAGCCGCAGTACATCGAGTATTGGTACGTGGTCAACGTCGATTCCGGTACCAAGTGCCAGTGACGGCGCAATTTCCGTGCTAGCGCTCTTTCAACGGTCACAGTATGTAGAACGACGCTCTGACCTGCCCACCCTTCCTACCTCTAGACGAACTGTATGCGATCTATCGGATCCCATAGGATGTTCTCCAAACCTATGCCAGGGACCCATGACACAGCGTCTAGTTCCCGCCCTCGAGTCTGAAGGAGGCCTGAACATCGCAGTTCCCGAAGATGATGCGCTCCTGCCCCATCGGAGAAAATTCTGACCAGCCGCGGCCGTCGCTCGTAAACTAACCAGCCCGATGGCAGGTGTTACGTCCTGACGGCGCGACGCACCTCGGTCCCCTAGTATATAAGGGTGGTGCACTCGCGTACCTCCCTCTGCTGAGGAACACTTTCAAGTCTCCCTCCAAGCTTCAGCACCGAAAACTTGCATCGCATCATGGCGAGCAAGCTCCTGCTCTTCCTTCAGTTCGTCGCCGTCGCTACCCTCGCGACCTGCGTCTCCGTCCCCGAGAAACGTGCAACCGGAGGCTACGTCCAGAACCCTTCCGGCAGCGCGTCCTTCACGCACTACTCCGGGTGCTCCCAGCCAGGTGAGTTGCAGCACCCTTCCTCGTCATCCTCCCAGCTCCGCCCCCGAGTCTAACATCCCCTCCAGCGTGCGGCATCGCCGGACACGGCTACACCGCAGCCATCAGCCAGCTCGCCTTCGGCTCCGGGCCAGGCCTGGGACCCGGCGACGCCTGCGGCCGCTGCTTCGCGCTCACAGGCAACAAGGACCCGTACTCGCCCTCCTACTCGGGCCCGTTCGGCCAGTCCATCGTCGTCAAGGTCACCGACCTCTGCCCCGTCGCGGGCAACCAGGAGTGGTGCGGCCAGACGCGCAGCAACCCCACCAACCAGCACGGTGCCCCCGTCCAGTGCGTCTCTGTTCCTCTTCTCTGCCTCTGCTTGTCTGCTCGAGAGTGGATGATGGCTGGTGCTGACGGGAGTCACTTGTGTGCGTAGCTTCGACATCTGCGAGGACACCGGCGGCTCGGGCGTGTTCTTCCCCTCGGGCCACGGGGCGCTGACGGGCACGTTCACCGAAGTGTCGTGCAGCCAGTGGTCGGGCTCCGACGGCGGCGCACTCTGGAACGGCGCATGCATCAAGGGCGAATCTGCTGGTAACTGGCCGTCAACCGGGTGCGGCAACCAAGGTCTGTCCGCGTTCTCTACATGGGTGCGCTGTGCAGTAGCAGGCTGGATGCTGACGCTTGAATCTGCAGGGACTGCGCCCTGAGGAAGGGATATATCTCGGGATGTGATGTATTCTCGTCCAATGTATGATTGTTGCTTCTGTGCGCGCGCAGATTGCACATGCTCGGCTGCGGGATAAAGCTCGGAGGGCGAGGATGGCATACAGCAGCAACATTACTCTGCCCATCGTCAGTACTGAAGATTAGCGAAGACAAGAGTGTTCTCTAGCTTGATTCCAACGTCTACAAATGTGGTACATACAACAGACAAGACTTCTTCCGCTATAGATCGAGCATACATCCGCCCTGCCACTCAGATCTCAGAGCCCATTCTCCGCCAACACCTGCTCAACGCTCTTCACGAAGATATCCACAATCTTGTCGACCTCCTCCGCCGTAACGTTGTACGCCGGCGAGAGCATACAATGGCTCCCCTTCAGCCCATCCAAACTCGACCCGCCCGTAAAGCCCATGACGACCGCCCCGTTCTCCAGCGCCTTCGCCTGCACGTCGAACCCAAACGTCTTGCCCTCGTACCCCCTCGCCCGCGCCTCCTCGTTCTCAAAGTCGAACTCGACCGCCCACCACGCGCCGCCCCCGCGGACGTCCCACACGAACGGCGCCGCGCGCGCGTTCGGGCCGGTGAGGCGCGCCCGCAGCTGCGCCTCGATGCGCGGGCCCTGCACCGCGACGTTCTCGAGCAGCTTCTCCTCCGCGATGACCTTCTGCACGGCGAGTGCCGCGGCGCACGCGATGGGGTGCGCCTGGTACGTGTGCCCGTGCTTCCAGAACCCGGATGCGTCCCGGAGACCGTCGGCAACGCGCTTCGAGACGAGGACTGCGCCGATGGAGGCGTACCTGGGGGCAGGTGCGGGGCTCGGGGTCAGAACGCGCAAGCATGTCGGTAGGGTCGGACTGCACTCACCCGCCGCCGAGGCCCTTCGCGACTGCCTGCAGGTCCGGGGAGACGCCGTCTCCGAAGCTCTCCCATGCGTGGAGCGTGCCCATGCCTGTAGGAGCTCAGATCAGTGGTCTGTCTGTGTATGCGGAGAGTAAGAGAGGGTACATACGGCCCATGCCGCTCATGACTTCATCGAGGATGAAGAGCGCGCCGTACTTGTCGCAGACGGACTTCACGGCCTTGAAGTAGCCTTTCGGCGCCGCGACGACACCGGTGGTCGCGCCAACGACAGTCTCAGCGACGACTGCGAAGAACACACAATTCGATCAGCATAAAGACACGCATATAATCACTTAACACGATGTCACGCACATCCGATGATGGTATCCGGGCCCAGTTCGATGAACTTGTCCTCGAGTTCCTTGCGCAGCCTCTCCACGTACTGCTCCTCGGTCTCGTCCTTGCCCTTGAAGCGTGCGGCATACGCGGGAGAGACATGGTGGAACGTCTCCGTGTCTAGGAGCGGCGCATAGGGCGCGCGTCGCGTCGGGTGGTACGCGAGGCCAAGGGTCGCGAGTGTGTTGCCGTGGAAGGAGAGCTGCCGCGCGATGAAGCGACGGCGCTGCGGTTGACCGGTCTCGTAGAAGTACTGACGCGCCGTCTTGAGGACGCCCTCCATGGCCTCGGAACCTGCGATGCACAGTATATAGTTTATGATGTGGTGCTCCAGCAGAGCATTGAGAGGCGTACGTACCACCAGATACGAATCCGACGAGATCAAACGCGCCCTTGCTGGACGCGATCAGGTTGTGCGCAAGTTCCTCCGCAGGCTCGTTGGAGAGCTGCATGTTGTACACATCTACGCGATCCCTCCATCAGTACACCGAGCGCAGGAGTTCGTGAGCGCACGTACAAGAGACCTTGTCGACCTGATCCTTGATCGCCTGCTTCACCGCAGGGTGTCCGTTACCAATGCACGAGACCGCTGCACCCCCGACCGCGTCGATGATCTTCGTTCCATCCTCGAGCGTGATGTAGATGCCCTGCGCGGAAGACGCGACGGGTGGGCGCCATGGCGTGCGGTGGAGGATGGCGGTCGCCCGCGCGCCGTACTTCGCGACGCCGTTCGTGGTCAGTGAGGACATGGTCGGAGATGGGTGGTGGTATCTGGTAGACCGTAGCGTTGGGAGCTGGACGATTGCGAGTCAGAGCCGTCGATCAGGGCCACGCGAGCTGGACGGAACGCTGAGGAGTGCCGTCAGTACTTTGACTTAGGTCCGCGGACACAAGATGACCGGGGATGTCAGGGGCATGTCCCCAACAGCGGAGGTGGACGAGAAGGTACTGCACGCGAGTGACTCATGACGCATAACGTGCAGGCGAAGGCGCAAGTCTGGCAGCACGCGTCTGTGCAAGACCTCCCCCATGACATTCAAGACTTCGCTCACAATCGCAACAGCCGCACGGGTAGCTCGTGGAGGAAGGAGGAGGAGGAAGAGAAGAAGCGTTGAATGACTCACCTCTCCTCCATCTATGCGCCTCCTGAGTCCTGCGGTCCTTCCTCCCAATCACGCTATATGTCGTCTAGGCCGACTCTCGGCGCAACACGAACACGATGGAAGAACACGAGGTCATCACATACGAATGGTGATTGTGGGTGCGATAGCTGTAGCTGGTGCGGAATGAGAAGACGCGCTCGGGCTGCCTCGCATGGGCCGCGTTTCTCTCTCTTCATCCATCTCCGCCTGGTCTTGTTGCACTTCGACCTCCTCACACGTTGATCTGTCATACCATTGCGTTTTACAGCTGCGCAGAGACCTCGGAGGACGACGTTTGAGCGCGATCGACGCACTGAGAACTCCAGAGTATGACGTCGGCGTCGTAGGCACGTAAGTCCGAAGTGTGAACTTCCTACATACATCATCATAACCACCCCCCTCGTTCTCTGAGACACCCAACCTACTGCCATGTCCACAACCACCAATGAGCTCTCGTTCGCCAAGTACAAGGCCCTCGTCTTCGATTGCTACGGCACCCTCATAGTACGTCCACAGTACGTCCGACGCCAGTCTCAAACTCACGCACCGATCATCGTCCTTCTATCGCGCTGCGATCTGTGCAAATCCAGGACTGGGAGACGGGCATCTACACCGGCCTGCGTCCGCTCTTCGAGGCCACGGGGAAGCCGTCGGACAGACGGGCCGTCATCGAAGCCTTCCTCGCCGTCGAGCGCGACCTCCAGGCGCAGCACCCCACCATGCTCTACTCGGACCTCCTCGCCAAGGTCTACACCACCCTCGCGGCGCGCCTCCAGAACAAGCCCACGCCCCCGGACGCACTGCGCGACGACGGCTCGGCCGGGACTAGCGTCCTGTCCTCCGCGCACACCAGCAGCGGCACGGAGGAGATGCGCCCAGCGCCCGTCGGGACGTCCGCAGCGACGCTCGACGAGCCCCCGAGCCCCGCGCAGGCGTTCGCGCAGAGCGTCGGGACGTGGCCCCCCTTCCCCGACTCGCCCGCCGCGCTCAAGGCGCTCTCGCGCCGCTTCAAGCTCGTCATCCTCTCGAACGTCGACCGCGTCCTCATCGCCCAGACGCGCACGCTTCTCGAGGGCCCCGGCGGGTTCGCCTTCGACGCGGTGTACACCGCGCAGGACGCGGGCGCGTACAAGCCCGCCCCGGAGATGCTCACGTACGCGCTCGAGCACCTCAGGGACGAGTTCGGGATCGCGCAGGACGAGGTGCTCATGACGGCGCAGAGCATGACGCACGATATCGTCCCTGCGCGGGCACGGGGCATCGCCACGGCGTGGATAGACAGGCCGAATGCGATTTGTCGGCCGGCGGATGTGAAGGGCGACGAGGCGCTGTTCGTGTTCCCTACGCTCGGGGACATGGCGGACGCGGTCGAGAAGGCAAGTGCATGATGGTTCGACCAGCTGGAGAATGTCCGCAAAGATATCTGTACTTCTAGTAGAGCAGTTTGTACGAGACCGAGCGTGATGCGGAACGATCAGGCGACCAGTGGGAGCGGGTCCTGTATACCATGAGTGTTGTAGTGAAGGCTCGGCGGCCCACCGTCCGTTAATATTCTCCCAGCGTGCAGGAGTACTTACTGGAGATGTATGTACTCGACATTGTCCCCGCGAGCAAGCGCGCTCGAGTCTGCGTGAGTACAGTACATGCACATCAGTCCCGCCTGCACACGTCGCGTGCGTCCATCAACCCGCCCTAAAGCGACCTGGTCCGTGCGCACCCGCCCCCAGTATATAAGCCGCTCCCAGACACAGCAGCAAATCATACTTACCTTGATGGCACGAACCCCTTCACGTACCAGGGTCCGTGGGCCGTGGGGGCCTCTCATAGCACGGCGACCATGTCCTCAGGGGGCC
>ML211653.1:0-16337 GCA_004369055.1 Polyporus arcularius HHB13444
GAGTCCGAGGTAGGTCCGGACCGGAGTTGGTGCCTTGTGGGCATGGAATGTAACATTCGGGCAGTGAGGGGGACGGCTCGCAGGCTGCCGCCCCTTCTCACCTTCCTCGTCTTATACCCACTAAAACCCCGCCATTTACCACCCAGTTGGGCGGCAGGTTTTCCGGATTCTCCAGTATAGGTAGCCAGATTTTCTCTACCTCTGGCGGCCGCATGCTCTTCTTACCCTTTGCAATAGCTGCAGTACGTCGGTCTAGGTCCAGCCTGCCGTCGAGCGCCGCATAGTATCGGCCTGTGATCTCGCTTTCGCTAAAATCTCTTCCTTCGTTCGTAATGACGCGTTCACATCTGAGTTTCCAGATCAGGTGTAGCGCTTCCGTGCATAGGATGCACCATAAGCTCTCCGTAGCCGTCTTACGGCTCCCCTCAGAAGTCCTGAAGACCGCACACGCCGCCCCGAAGGCCGTGCCCCATGTCGGGCTGTGCCACTTTGTATCCGTGAGTCTCCACGTGTCTTCTAGCAGACTCCAAATCAGGCCCTGTCCTGTGGCGTTGCATTCGAAAGCTATATGGGTCATCGTTTCGCACACGCCACAGGCTGAGCATATTGCTCTCTCGCGAAGTTCTTCTGACATGTTGGGTCGCAGCCAGTGCGTGCCAATCATGTACGCATCATGAATCGCCATCCACATGAATTGCGAGGCGTTCCTTGAGACGTGCTTGGAGCGTAGGGACGTCCATACTCTTGCGCTATGTAGTCTCATGCTATACGCCTCCCGGATCCCAGCTAGAATTCTATCTATATTCGCATCCGTGCGTGGCCTCGGGTCGGCGGCCACATCCTTCATAGCTCGTATAGCCCGGTATGCTAACTTTTGAGTCATTGCTTGCAGCTTCGCGCCTGTCACGCTGAAGCGGGGGTCTAACTGGAAGGGGACTCGGTCTCCTCTTGGCTTCCTAGCCCCGTCCGCCGCAAGCCTATCAGCCGCTTCGTTATCCGGGTGGCCGCTATGCCCTTTGACCCATTTGAAGAGGGTGTGTGCTTTCCTGGCGCGTAGTTTTGCAAGTATGCGTCTTGTCAGGTGAGCGTTCTTTTGGAGGATGTACCCCGCATCCTCATGCCTCTGTTTCCACTTAGAGAGCGAGTCCATCGTCGTTCTAGAGTCGGTCACTTGGGTAAGTCGCGTCCGACTGCCCGCCGTTGAGGTGGCGAGCAGCGTCGCTGTCATCTCGCCGGTTTGGTTCGACTGTTCGAGGTAGAGGGGGAGGCGTAGACTCCGGTTTAGTTCGTGGTTCTCCCCGGCATAGATTCCTGCACCAGCCTGGGCTGACATCTCCCCATTACGGATGCAGGATCCATCTGTCGCGATGTTCGTTTCGGAGCCATCCTCATCGAGTGTCATGTCCGGACATTGGTTTGAGACCGGTCCAGGTCCCGTGAAAATTCTGAAGGCTTGTCCCAGGTCTCCGTATGTGGTGATCCGTCTATCGAAAGGAGTGTATTCTTTGCTTATGGGTTCCTGTTGCAGATCTTCCATTACCTGCTTCTCGTAGTCTTCAGGCTGCCGGGTACGCGGGTCCCATTTGCTTGGGAGGGTAGCTAACATGTCTTTGGCTCTAGTTGCGCATAGGTGCGGGTTTGTGCAGTCCGAGATCCTCCTCAGGTGCGCGCAGCTCGTGCATACGCAGCTTACTCTCGGTCTGTGGGCGGGGTTGTCGAGAGTCTGTGCCAGGCAGACGAAGTCTCCTACTGTTCTCGCCATGTGTGCCGATTGCAGACAGGTGAGTAGTTTCGACGGGAAGCTTAGTCTACTCAGGAGCGCACGGTCCGCATAGGCATGGCCCCATAGGGGCATCGCCTTTTGGATTGCTTTGGAGAGCGCGAGACCTTCGAGCCGTAAGCCGAACTTCTTGGCAGCATTCACCATACCCGTCAATTCCGCGGGCAGTCCGTGTGCCGATGGCCTCCATGTTTGTAGGAATGGATTTGACCGGAGTTCAGATGCTTTTACCGGGCAGTTTTTAGGGACACACTGGGCCAGTAAGTCGTCTGCTAGGTATGCCCAGATTGGCCGTTCTTTGCTAAAGTCGAGGTACAGTTTTAGCCACATTATATCTATGGCTTCGCTCCTAGCCTTCAGGTCGAGCACGTCAAGCCCTCCTCGTTCGACCGGGAGATGGACCTGTTCAAGCGCCACCGGCGGATTTTGGCGGTCATTCCATAGGTACTCGCGTATGATTTTGTTTAGTCGTTGCAGGATCAGAGTCGGCATTCGCTGGACAGTGGTAAGGAACTGCGTCATGCCTCCTATTATCATTTGGATGACATGTTTCTTTCCTTGTAGAGTTGCGTGACCATTCTTCCAGCGCGCCATGACCTGCAGGAGCGGCTGTCGCATAGCGACAATCTTGGAGAGGACTACCGACCATACATCCGTCTCCTTGATCCCGTTTCCAAAGAACGCCCCCAGAATTCTCACCGCCTCGCCCTCCTGCGCTATGTGGACGCCTTTCGGGTAGTTCCTCCAGGCACCTGTCGTACGGTAGGTCGTTGCCATCTCAGCACGGAAGGCTGGGGATCCGAGCGGGATTATTTCGGTCTTACTAATGTTGAAGCGCGCCTTCGCCGCCGAACACCATATGTCCAGGACCGTCTGTAGCGTCGCGAAATCGTCCTGCGCAGATAGATAGGCAGTCGTATCGTCCGCGAAGAGGACAGCTTTGAGTACTTCCTCACATCTTGGGATCTTGTAGCCTTCCAGCTCTGACTTTCTAATCATAGCGGACAGGGGCTCGATAGCAAGGTCGAATAGTAGACACGAGAGGGGGTCGCCTTGGCGTACCCCTCTGTATACACGGTATGGGTTGCTGAGTACTCCGTTGACCATAACTAAGGTGTCTGCATTTTCGTACAGCGATTTGACTAGCCGGACAAAGGCCGCGGGTATTTTGAACTTCGTCAGAACACGCCATAGATAGGCGTGGTCGATTTTATCGTACGCCTTTTCCTGATCTAGGGCTACTATAGCACCGTTCGCCTCATTAGCTTCAGCCCACGTCATCATCATCCTCGCAAGTTGGGTGTGGTTATGAATCTTCCGTCCAGGGACGAAGCCGGCTTGCGATCGGTGTATCAGATCGGGCGCAACGCTGGCCAGGCGTACCGCAAGTGCCTTGCTCAGCAGTTTATAATCTGTGTTAAGTAGGGTAATTGGTCTATAGTTTACTACCCTCGTACGCTCACCCTTCTCTTTATAGATTGGGGCAATCCATCCTTGCGCAAAAGACGTCCGAGCACTAACTCCATGGACCCGCATGTCTTCAAAGGCCGCTTTCAGGAGCTTGATCACATCAAAGTCGGTCCGGTGCGAGAACCGTGCGTCTTCGACGTGCCTTGCGTGCAGGGACTTCCAGACCTCGAAGGGAATCCCGTCTAGTCCCGGGGCGGTCCCGTTTTTGGCAAACCGCAGTGATAGCAGGACGTCTTCGTACGTGATTTCGCCTCCGAGCTCGTCCTCCTGATCTTCCCTCACGCGTGCTTCTAGGCTGTCTAACGCTGTCTCTATATCGACCTCGCGCTCGTCCGCCGGCTTTATGTCGGGGTCGTCCTTCTGTACGTTCATGTGATGTAGCCGTGCCATATCGGCCATCCTGACTGAGTCTGTCTCGAATAGTTTCTCCCCCGACACGCCCAGCCGCCCTTCTATTTCGAAAGCGCTGATTATATCCCTCGGCGCACACTCCCTGTGAAGCTTCGACCAGTATCTGGTCGGCCGGTCGCCGTATAGTCGGTGCGTGGCTCGTGACATTTGCTGCTGTTGTTTGAACCGCCTCTGCTTAAGTTGACTAACCTGCTTCGTCATGGCTGCCATCGCGTTGGTCCTTTCGAGTTCTGATAGCTGCGCATTTGTCTTCAGGTGCTTCAGTGCCCTTTCGCACTCATGGATCTCAGCAAGTAGCTTGGGGATGACCACCCTTTCACGGCTGCGGGCCATCTTCATCATGTCGGTTTTGAAGTGGTGCAGGATTAGCTGCGCGTTTGCGGTGTCCGACCTAAGGCCCGCCGCCTGGAGTCTTTCCAACTCGCAGCATGCTGCTAGGCCTCTCGCTTTGATCGCCTTGGTCAACTTCTTGTCCTTGGATAGTCGGAGGGGGAAAACTGGGCGTCCTGGCCCTGTGATCGGTGCGTTCTCTGAGGTCAGTTGGACGGAGACAAGGCTGTGGTCTGTCTTCACGCCAGATTCGCATACCCGCCACTCGCGCGCTCCATCGAACAGCGGAGGGGTGACGTATATCCGGTCGAGCCTCGAGAAGACTGCTGCGTCGCCAGATCCACGGTGGAACGTGTATTCCTTCGTCGTAGGGTACGTCGCCCTCCATCCGTCCGCAAGCATCAATCCAAGGCTCATTTTCAGATCGTCTAAAGCAACTATTGACGCATCTGGGCCTTCACTAATTGGGAGTCTGTCCATGTGGTCTTCGACATTATTGAAATCGCCCGCCATGAGCTGCGGCTTGGGGCAGTCTGGTCTGTCTTCGTAGTATTTTCTGACCTCGTCGAAGAAACGTCTTCTCTCGTCCACTCCGTTTGATGTAGGAGCATAGATGCATAGTAAGTGTCGGGTATCCCCTCCTTGGCACTGTACCGCGATCTGAATTGCCCTTCCTGGCACAATCTCAAAGGCTGAGGCGTTTGCCGTGTTCAGGTATCTAGCGTTTAAGACGATCGCCACGCCCTCTCTCTGGGTAGGCGCCTCTGTATTCGCCGAGAAAAATATCTTAATCTTGCGCGCGAACATCTTATGTAGGGCAGCCTTGCGTTCTTCAGTAAGGTGAGTTTCTTGCAGCAGTAATATCCCGATCCTGTGTTCTGACATCAGGCGGTACATCCGCCCCCACTTATTATCTGGGTGATCGCGCGTTAGGTTCCCAAAACCGTTTGTGTTTAGGGATGCAACCTGGAGTGCGGTTCTCCTCTCATTCCCCTCTGACCGTCTGCAGTCTCTGCGAGTGGACTGCCGTTCGGGTTCGGCAAGTTCCTGTCTATGCCTGGGCCCCTCAGCGGCCCGAGAGCTTTGCATTCGATTGGTTCGGCGAGCGTCGTTCGCTCTGTCTTGAGCCGGACCGTTCACCATTTCGTCGATATGACCGCTCGGGTGATTCTCCTCCCGTGCACCTGGGCCATCCCTGATGGCCAGGCTTCCTCGATCCGCTGTGTTAGTGCTTCCGTTCTCGCCTGGGGTTTCCCGCAGGGGGCTTCGAGCACTTGCAAAGCTCCCCTCTCCTTCCCGCGCGAGGTGCATATAGCCGGTACCATGTAATTCGTCCAAGTGTTCGTAGATGTATGATGTATGAGTGTTCGCAGTTGAGCTGTCGGCCGAGCGTACAACCATTCGCCCGGCCCTATGCGGTTAGTCCCTCCGCCTCGGGTGGTGATGGCATGCTCTGATGTGCAGTCATCATTGCATTGCCTCTGCCTAAGCAAGGTCCACCATCGTCTAAATAGACTGACCTTATTCGCGCACGGTTCACTTACCTGTGTCCGTAGACCAGTAAATTCAGTGTTCCGCGGACGTCCGTTTTCTCCGATGAGCGAGAGAGGTTACTGCGTGCCTCGTCGCCGATCGCGGAATGCGTGATCCAGTTGTCAGGCTGGCGCATACGGTACCGTTTGTCTTGTGCTATGGGACTCCTGCATACCGGGCACCCCGGCTTACGGGGTGCAGGACAGGCACGTCCACAGCTTAGCCCTCCTATCCAGCACCATTTTCTCATAGTTTCCTCCGTCTCCGATCCGGGTGCTTGGGTTCGCTTGTTGTTTTAGGCCTTGTTGTCCGTTAGCTCTGTAGGTTACATTCGTTCGGCTGGTTATTCCGGCCGAAGATAGTGAGCGTACACCCCGCTGGGTGTGCTCCTGGAGCGTCGCTCGAGTCTTCCTCCCCTCTGGGTATCAGGGGCTACACCGGTTTACTCTTTTAGCACTTCCAGAGCTGAGCGCATGAGGGTCATCATTGTTGAGAGGCGAGAATACATGACATGAGCCGCATGAGTTCTAAGTTGTCCGAGGATCTAGCAGCCCGATCGCACTAAGTTGCACGCGTAGACACGGCTCCTATCTAGTGTCTCCCGTCCTTCCGCGCGCCCTCACGGCCTTGTCTATAGGGACCCGTTCCCTCTTTCCGCCCTCGCCGCGGAGGGCCTCGGCGGTCCTGGTCGTAGGTTCGTTCACGCCCGAGGTTACGGTTGCCCGTCCTTCCCTGGCCGAAAGCGGTCTCCTCCCATTCGTCATCTCCGTCTGTCCTTCTTGGCCGTGACGAGCCCGTCTGCGGATATCTGGGACCATGGGGAGGTTGGCTGCGCGCGCGACGTAGCATATGCGGGGGCGGGTAGGCTTGCGTTGTCTCCGTTACCTGAGACCCTCGTCGCTCTCGGCCGTCGACAGAGTATGTCGTACCTCCAGCCGCTTCGGGCCCGTTCCAGTAGGGGATACATGGGAAGGGGCAAAGGTGCGATGGGTGGTCGACGCCTAGGCAACCAGCGCAAGATGAGATGCGTCTGACGCGGGCGATGGCGGTGTGATACGATCCGAAGGTTAGATTACGGAGTTCTTGTATCCATCTTCTCCAGACGCGAACGCTCTGAGTGGGGGAGCGAAGGAAGACATTAGCAACGACTGTCTCGTTGTCTAGAGTATACACCGTGACTCTCAGCGTCGCCATGATGCGCCGGACCGCTTCATCGACAGGGATTGAATTGAACTCGGGGTTGGCGCGAATCATCTGTACGATCCGCTGCTTGACTTGGGGCCGTTCAAAGGTAGACCGTACCGCAGCTTCGATGTTACCGACGTTGTCTTCGAGGAATCCTTCGAGGGCTAAAAGCCACCTGGGATTTTCGAGTGCACGACGGTGGGGGAAGAAGGTGATCGATGGGAAAGACCAGACTCGCCGGTTCAGAAGACGTGCCACTCCGTCCGGAGTTAGACGAGTAATCGCCCATTCAACTGGTCCTCGTCCCTTGTAGTTGGGGGCCTGATCGGGAGCAATGACGAGGAAGGCAGTCTCACCGGTGATCCGCGCGATGGCGCTCCGGAGGTCCGTGGCCGTCTTCTTGTTGGTTCCGTAGCTTCTTGTGAATCTCGGGTTGAAGGTGCTCAACGTGATACTAGTGTCATTCGGGTCTGCCCATACGGCTTGGATCCAATCATCCGACATGCCCCGGAGGTGAGCTTCCAGGTCGTGCTTGTGCACCTCGGGGTCGCCCTTGTGCGGGATTGGAGTCTGACTCTCTTCCTCACCCTCCTGGGGAGCGCCTCCACGCCGCACAGCGTCCGGTAGATTGTCGTCCTCGCCGAGATCAAAAACGTCAAGATGATTGATGCGATCCGCAGGTCGGCTCGAGGCTCTCGTCGGTATGCAGCCATTCAGCTGCTGCTCGCGTTGGTGTCAAGGTGGGAGGGGGTCTCGAGGTAGCTGCCTCTCAGACGGTTGGCGGAGAGAGTCGTCCTCGCGCCACGCACCGTCTCTGGTGCTGGCGTCCCATTCCTCCGGGTATCTTCCACCCACGTAGCCGTGATCCGCTACACTCCGGCCCGCCTGTACTTGCCTCGGAGATGCCGTTTCCCGCTGTCGCCAGGGCGACTCACTCGCTGGTCGAGGAGAGAAAACGTCGCCACGGGAGTAGTCGTCCATTGCCCACCTGTAACTCCTGTTGCCCGTCCTCGAGCGGAAAGCGCTGTGTATCTCGCCTTCCTCGGGGATCTCCTCGATTGTTGGGCTGCGGTAGACACTCGGCCTTTCGTCCATACGACCCGGGTCAGAGGGTGAAGCTCTGGGAGGTCTCCGGGTGTCCTGTCCCGATGCCTGCGCTCGGCGGATGGCGGCGATTCGCCGCGACAGTTGCTCCAGTGTAGTCGATCCCGGCGGTGCTTCAGCTTGGGGAATCCCTGCGTCCGTCTCGATCTCCATCGAGTATCTCGAACTCGCGCTCACATCTCTGCGAGAGTTGTGAGATCCATTCGAGGCTAGCGAGAGCGCAGAGGGTGGACGGGGGGTGTCTTCCAGCATTGGAGGGTCCGCGGGTGGAGCTGGGGAGTCGCTCGTCCGGTGCGGTGTCGGGTACGAGCCTGACTCGTTAAAGCGGCCGTAGAAGCTTACTGATGCGCTCCCGGTGCGAGAGAAATCTTCATACGGCGTGTGGTTTGCAGAGAGTGATACGCGAGGAGAGACGTGGGACGGTGGAGGCATGCGCTGTAGTACGCCTGGCTCGACGTCCCTAGGCGTCGACGTTGCCCAAGGGTTCTCCGTGTCTGGGGCGCGCTCGGGTGCCGTTTCTTTGGCTCTCCCCTTTCCCTTTCGTCTGGCAGACTTCCTGACCCGCTCTCCTGAGATAGGGGATGCGCCTCTCCTGCGTTTGCGCATTCGGCTCGCGACAGGGGGATGAGAGTCAGCTGGCAGAGGGGTTGGGGGGCGATTTTCGTCCCCTCCCGACCCAGAAGTCGGGCCTACGCGGTTAGCTTGCGTTTGCGTCGGCCAGAGCGCGTCCAGTAGATTCTCGTTTGTCTGCGGGGTGAGGAGGCGGGGGGTCTGCAGCGCAGATGGCATATTGGAAGCAGGGAGCGTCGGGGTGCGTACTTGCGCCCAGAAGTTATCGTACGGATCGCCTTCTTGTTCGACGATTGTTCCAAGAGTGCGCGGGATGCTGAGTGTAGCACATGAGTTCGCCGCCGGGGCGGGGGTCGGGGACGGGGAGGCCGTGTAGCGAATAGGGGAGCTGGATGGGAGCGACGACAACGAGATGCTCGTATCCTCCGCTCGGTCTACGCACTGCGGGTCGGAGTCCGCTCGTTACCCAGTACATGCAAGGGAGAGTAGAGGGGTTCTTACCGCAGGCTCCTCCTCTGATCGAGTTGATGCAGAGATAGTTTGCCGAGGGACTCCAGCCTCCGTATCCGTAGCGATTGCCCTCTGGCCGAGCGTCGGGGTACTGGGGGAGGAGGAGACAGTGACAGGGTTCCGGGGCCAGACCACTACATTAGTGCGTGCGGCCGGCAGGGCTGCCACCTGCGCGTAGCTGGTCGGGGAGGGCGGCGTAGCTGGAGTTGGGGTACTCTCATCTTCAGTGGCGATGGGGATATCGTCGAGCGGGCGAGGGGTCTCTGGAACAAGGACGACAGGCGATGCAGTCGGGCTCGTAACTGCAGTTTTCTGGTCGAGGCGGTGCGACTTGTTCGGATTGTTTTTCTCCATTGCAGGCTTACGGGTGGCTTGAAACAGAGGAGGCGGTTCTAGAGCAGAGGGGCAGCAGGATGCTGTGGATCTCCAGCACGGTCGGCGGTGCTTATATAGAGCTCGTTCTACTTAGCGTTGTATGAACCGATTACGGCGAGTTGGTAGACTCCAGCGCTGGGGCGGATACGTACTGGAGAGCGCGATGCACTCGAGTACCGACCGAGTGGGGCCAATCCGTGTCCATCTGTCGACTACCACGTGGGTCCGTCTCGCTTTTGAGTGGAGGAATTGCGTTTGAGTGTAGATGGGTCGGTTATGTCGAGACCGTACCTCGCACGCGCGAGCATGGGGGTATGTTCGTTGCAAGTCGAGGTCGCATTGCTGGCCGGCCTTGCTCAATTGCCATCCACGTGCGTTGCCTCTGCGGTGTAGATGAGTATGCAGCCATGCATGGAAGGCTCACAGTTGGGGTTTGCAGTAACTCGTGCGTCGCCTCGCGTCTGTTCCGACTGAGCGTTGCCTGGCTAGCATGAGAGCAGGGATAGCGGTGTTGCCAGGGGCATTTTGGTGTAAGCGCAGTCGAGACTCGAGGGATCTGAGTAACGGCATAGGCTGTCCGTGGTCGGATAGAGTTTGATGTCCGACTTGTTATTTCGGGCACTCTTAGACTTCTGCCTCGTGCCCCTGAGGCTGTGGCCGCAACCGGTACGTCCGAGCCTATCTTGAAGGGGTGCATGTCCGGCAAACCTCCGACGCAGAGCTAACCACCCTCGTCACCATAGATCGCGTCGCGTCAGTCACATTTCCTCGAGGAGCACATATGTCTGCGGTAGTACTACACGCCACTATGTACTGTATGTCTCGCAGCTTGATGTCGAAGTTCTGTACACGGAGGCTGCTTGCAAACAGATAGTACTTTAGCAGAACGATGGAGCACTGGTTAACAGGGCTAGATGTTCAGCTCGGTTTCGACGCCGAAAGGTAGACGTTATGGGCTCGAAACTGGGCCCAGGCAACACCTCGAGCCTGTCCCCGCGCGACGGTGTCGCCGTTGAAGAGTCGGGTCGCGTTTTGGGGCGTGTCCATACCGTCTGCTTGGGCCACGAAGGGCGGGTAGACAGCCGGGGATGCGGTGCGTATGTCGACGTACGTCACCGCTCCGTCTATTTTCATCATCTTGTGGCTCTGCATGACCTTTGTTTGGTATGGCAGGGGCAGAGGGGTACGGCAGGACTCTTACCGGGATTACGCCCGTGCCCAAGGGCATCGCAGGGGGTGGGAGGCTGAGCTCGTCGTGCGCCGAGACAGTGCCGTGCGTCGCGGGCCCCAGCGACGGGGTACAGGGGCACGATAGCAGGCCAGCTGCACCATTCTGCGGCGAGGCCGTGACTGCCGCAGCCTCTTGCTCTGGCGCAGTATCGTCTGTTACCGGGAGGGGTTTAGACGTAAGGGTAGGAGTCGTGACTTCTTCGCCGTCTGCGGGCGGAAGAGGACGGGGCGAAGGCTTCGGGGTGGGGACCTCGTCCTCGTCGGGGCGCGGTAGTGGGCGCACGTGAGGCCTTGGCGTAGCGTCGTTATCGAGCTTGTGGGACTTGTACTGCTCGTCTCCCGGAGCGTATGTTTCCGTACAGAGGGTGTCCGGTGAGGCGATCTCACCGGCGAGATTCACGTTGCGGGCGTAAGTGAGTCCTCGGCCGTACGTGCCGTGCATCTCATTGCGCGGGGCGGGTCCGTCCGTCATGTCTCTTACTGAGGGCGAGGGTGGAGGGAGAGACGTGGGGGTCACTCGGGGCATGAGCCAACGAGCTGTTTGACCCCCACCTCCTCCGCCCGTCACTTATGCTAATGCACGTATTTCCATAATACACGCTGTCAGTAAGAATGAGAGTCGGCGACTTGGCGTACCTCAAAAGGTCCAGTGTCGACCTCGTTCGGACGTTACGTTGCTAAAAGCTCTTGAGCAGGGGCTGTCCGCTGTCGTGCCGTTTGCTTCTCAATAGGTTCGCAAGCGCTGATGCTGGCCGTTTTGGGGCGGTGTTTCGAGAGCCGGGGCAGTGGAGAATTTCGCTGTCGTCTGCATCTCCTCGAAGTAGTAGGTTCGCTCCACGTGGCACCGCGTGGCACCGCGTGGCGCTCTCGTGGCGCCTCTCGCGTGCCCTTCCGTCGGTGCGCGCTTCTGACTCACAGTTCTCTGAGGACTCGCTTTCTCGCGTCGTGCAGTCTGCTCGCTCAGTCTCGCGCTCGCTCATCCTCGCAGCCGCTCTCTGGCTTTCAGCGACTCCTACGGCCGCGTTTGGCACTCGCCTCAGTCAACATGAGGAGACCTTCCGAGGAGGGCAGGGTCAGCTTAGCGGCTGAGATCGCCTGCTGTAGCATTGCACGCTCCGCAGAAGCGTCTCCATGCTTGAGGTACGTGCGCATTGTGATTCGCTCCTCTCTTCCGAGTTACTGGTGACTACTCCAGCACGAACTCTGCCCGTCTCGTGCGTCGCTGGCTTGGCCAGTGTCTGCCCGTCTCGTGCGTCGCTGGTTTGGCCAGTGTCTGGCAACGTTGGTGAGGGCACGGACAGCTTCAGTCTCTTTCAGGACTGTCGACGCATGCTTTACATGTAAGTGTCTATTTGCTCGTAGATACGCCAGTTCACGGTGCGCGTCCTTCTGACTCAGCTTCTACAGCTTCTTTCCATCCAAGAAAGTGCGCGGGCCTTATCTTCCTTCCTGGTTTGATACCCGGTCTTTCGCTGACGTCGTCGACCATAGGCTCCCAGAGGAAGCCTTCCCCGACTAGGCGTCTCCACGGCGTCCAGCACTCCATGCCTCCGCATCTGGCATCGCCCGATCGGGCTCTAACCACTGCGTCCGTGTTCAGATCCACCTCCTGCGCCTCGCGTTGGCCCGCCGGGACTAGGCTAGCGTCTAGATGCACTGTCACCTCCGGCGCGAAAGGTATGCGGATCTTGACCGTTTCGACGGTATTGATTTGACACTCATTTCGTACCTCCAGTACGACCTTTCTATCCTTCCACCCGGCAACTCCAGTGATCGGACCCACAACATGCGCATCGTACGTGTCGTACGATTCAGGATCCGCGTCCTGCGTCGAGTACCAGGCCGGCGTTGTGGCGAGGATGCGGACGTGCATCCCGATTCTCAGGGGCACCTCCGGCGGGATCGAAGTGGAGTATACGTGCTTCTTCGTCCCGAGGATTCCCGTCGGGTGAGTGCGGCCTCCTACGCTTCCTGCCCATCTAGCATAGACTAAGACAGGCTCGCTCCTCCGTCCTTCCTCGCATTGCAACCCAGTCTCGACCTCCGTTGGGGATCGTTCGAGGAGGTCGCGTCTGATTGACGTTGGGGTTGGCAGGAGCCGTGAGTCGCGTGGAGCGGCGGGTGTCGGCATTATAGCGAGTGTGCGGCGCCGTCTCGGTGGGAGTGGGAGGGGCAGTTTGTGCTGCATCGTCTAGGCAGGCCGGTCTTTATAACCTCGCATTTCGGG
Source organism: Polyporus arcularius HHB13444 (assembly GCA_004369055.1). NCBI lineage: Eukaryota > Fungi > Basidiomycota > Agaricomycetes > Polyporales > Polyporaceae > Polyporus > Polyporus arcularius. Next base: position 12,726 of record ML211653.1, read on the forward strand.
GCGCTGATTTGGTTCCCAGCGTTCTCTCTGGCGTGGTCGCGAGCCTGGCCTTGTCCGGCTCCAGGTTAACTTATTTATTTGTTGTCGTAGTCTGGAGAGCTATTTCCAGAAATGGCAGCGACTGGATCCAGCATCTACGGGAAAACATATGATACATGTCGGAAAGCCGAAATACCGGTTCTTAGTCATACCAGCGTGCGCAAGTGATCAAACATGCAGGACAGAATCGATACGTGTGTCTCTCCTTCGTCCATACTCTCATGCGGGCCCAGCAGAACCGTACACGCCGCACCAATCCTTGCGTCCGCCACGTTTACTCGATGGTCTCAGCCCGAGATATCGTCGCCGTCGCAGCAGGGAGCCCCTCATCATCGTCCGTCCGTGGCGGAGGCTCCTCTCCTCCATACGTCAAGCTTGTAGAAGCCTCGCGAGAGACATCTGATATCGACCATGTTAAAGATGTCGCCGATGTCGATGTTGGCGCAGGGGACGGTGGGGGGGTAGGTGGAAGGAACCTCGCGATCGGTACGAGACTCCTGACTGTCCCTCTCCATGGTGCTGCTATTGACCGAGTTATCCTCCTCAGCGACCATCCTGTGTCTGCGTGACCTCTCCTTACTAGGAGGAGGTGTTGCTCGCCGCGCAGTCCATCCTCATCTCTTCCGATGCGTCTTAGGACGAACTCCACTTCATCGCCCTCCTCCACTCTGATGCGTTCGACTTCTACCCAGCCCAGGTGAGAGTATATCCTGTGCCCACGCGTGTACAGTCTGAGTCTGATCCCTTTTCTGATCAGGACTGGCGGGGTTTCGATCAGCATGAGGGTGTCGGGGTTGCATCCTTCTCCGTGTGCTGCATGCCTGACCACGGCCATGAACGAGCCGATGGGTGGAGTGGCCATCTGGGAAGACTGTCGCAGCGTTTGTCGTAGAGACGAAGCAGGTGGCTTTGGGTGGTGAAATGAAGGAGGTGTTGCGTCGTGGTAGGGAGGTGCGGTTTCGTCTGAAATCAGTCGCAACGGCCATTCCACATTTTGAGTTATGGGCTTTTCGGTTCATAGCATGGCTGCTGCCATTTATACATATAGAACGGGGGTGGAAAGGAGAGAACAATTGCCTTTCCATGCCCTGGATTTAAGCGGTGTCCAGCGTGCGGCATGTTCGGTCTTGTATCAATAGATCGAAGCTCCAGTCTTACGCTGTACTGCAGAGGGGTTTACGTGAAACATGTCTCTATTTTCACGTCGGCAGCTATGCGCGGGAGGTGCGTTGCCCAAGTCGAAGGGACGTAGACGGGGATCTTGCATGAAGGGTACATTTGTTTCCTCTCCAACAGCCCTGCTGAGGGTACGTGCTATTCGGGGACGATTTACTTGGGTTGTGTGTCATGAGGAAGTCGCGATTCCGCGTCGGACGAGTCGCCGCGAGCGGGTGGACGATCCGCATGTCCTTTTGCGTACGCCCCGCGCATTCTTGCATTCCTTGCTTATAGGTACTGGCCACACTCAGGCTCGAACCCTCGTGCACGGGAGAGGCCGGGAGACGCCTCGCGTTCTCGGCCCGCGTATTCACGTCGTGCTGACGTCTAGCTGCTTTGTCAGGTTCAAATTCTGGGAGGCAAGGGGCGGTATATCGCGGAACCCCATGCGTTCTCCGGGGGATGGCCAGTCTCATTGGCATTCTAGATCCCAGTGATTTGCGGCAGCTTGGTTCGCATTGCATGCCTTTATCCGAGGCCAGAGGCCAGCTCGTCGAGCTAGCGACTCTATTGCAGTCCGTGTTGGCCTCAGTCGTGGCACTCTGCAGGCCCCATAGGGACCGGGTTGCTGCTGTCTGTATCGCAGAGCACCGGATGCGCCCTCTTGGAGGACATGGCCGTCTGGGGCGCGCATTTGTTGCTACAGATCCCAAGCAGCGCAGTCTGAGCCTCAGTCACTCTGGCCTTCCAGGCCCACAACGCCTTGCAGAAACTGTCGGACGCGACGGACAGTGCCTTCTGCGGCGGTTCTTCCGTCATCGCAGGCTGTCGCATTGCTCATAGATAGCTTCTACGTCGAGGACGATGTTGTATAGGTCTGCACTCGTATTTACTAGCTGCTAAAACCGCGCGGTATGACTGCTCGAATAGCCAGTGACCGTGGGAGAACCGACCATGATGGTGGTATGAGAGAGAGCGGTTCCCCTCGCCAATAGCGCTCCTTCCGATAAGTGCACTTCCTGGAGTTCTTCGTCTTCGGCTTCCAGTTATCACCATGGCTCTAGTGCTCGCCCCGTTATTTTCACCTTTTGACTCACGCGCTGTACTTACGTCCGAGTTGCGGTGCAGCCTGAGGCTCAACTGCATCCGGACGCGTTTCCACACTCTCCAGCCTTCTTCTGCGCTGTTTGGACAATTGACGACTAACTCTATATCTCCAGCGTCGGATTTCGCAACCATGCTATGCCGAGCTGTGGCCATCAATGGAGGCCGAGCCAGAACCTGAACCTGAGCCGGTACTCAGAAGGACCCGCGCGGTGGACGATCGTCAAGGACAGGGACCTCGGGCGGAGCATCCCTCTACGATGTTTACGATGACCACCACCCAGACGATTGAGGAGGAAGAGGACGACCTCGCGCCGCTACCGACGTCCGCCCGCAACCCGCGCAAGTCGCTCGTGTGGAACGTCAGCTAGTAGTAGGTGGAAGCGCCGCGAGTGACGAGAACATGGGCTCCCCTGACCACTACTAAGCATGAGACTCAAGAGTTGAAAACGGCCCGGGAACAAATCAATTTGGTAGGCCCTGCTCAAGGTCTCGAACCTCTCTCTCGTAACATCGACCAAGCTTCTATGTTTACAGCAAGCGCGCTCGTCGTGTTCCATTTGGAACCCCCTGAAGGGTGTCCGGTAGAGGAAGAGCGCGTGTATCCACGACGTCCAGGAGGTCCGCAAGCTGCGAGCGTATCGTTTCGAAGCGTACCACCGTGAATGCCAGGATAGCGATGTTGGCGATCAACAAGGCTATTGTCGCGATTTGGAAGATGTTCGACCCCGCGGGGTTAGCTTCTGTTTTGGTGCATGGTGAGTGATCCACAATCCTGCTTCGGTATGTATCGCTGAGCCACCCACCCGGCATCAAATTCAACTCATCAGCCTCCCCATGCTCTGTCGCTGCAAGCAGCCTGTACCCTTGGTGTGTCATGGGCCTAGCTGCGGATGGCGTGAGGTCAGATTTGCACAATGCTGGAGACAGCGTACGTATGGACATGACTTCGAGGACGTCAGCGCTATCGACTTTGAGTCGCTACCGCGTTCGATTATAATTAGGGCGGCGGTCTAGACGACACAATAGAAACTCAGTCTGTGCACGTTGGTGTCAACAGCTGAATAGATTTACCTAGACGACACAATAGAAACTACATGTACGTTAGTCTGGGTCGTCTACGGTGAATATAGTAAGGTTCTCACCTCAGTCTGTGCACGTTGGTGTCAACAGCTGAGGAGAGAAGGCGAAAATCTCAGGAGGAAGAGCTACGATGATTACGTAAGGTGAAGCGGTAAGTAATCGAGTAAGTAAAGTGTATAAGTAAGTTATATGTTCGGTGTAAGTACTTTTGTTAATCTACTTTCAACA
>ML211654.1:0-16247 GCA_004369055.1 Polyporus arcularius HHB13444
CTCCAGACTGAACGAACTTCTGTTCCTGCCATCTTCCCTGATCCTCGACCGACTCTGTCCGCCCTCATCACCTCTACATTGTCCGCTCTCCAGCCGTCTTTCTCGCACCGACTCGAGGCGATCTCCACTCACTATGGCGCCGTAGCGCTGTCACCATTGATCGCCGCCTATCGCGCGACCGAGGACTTTGCGGTGTCCGCAGACAAGATCGTGGAGAAAGTCAGCTATGCCGCGCCGATTCCTAGTGATGGTGACAAGCCGTTCGGTGCGCACCTTCGTCGCCGCTCATCCGCCCGGACGTCGCTGTCGATGACGCGACGCGTAGGATCTCATCGGGGTTCTATCAGTGGAACCGGCGCTCTTGCCCCTCCTACGCTCGACTGGGATCAGGAGCTCTTCGAGCCGTTCGTCGACTTTCAAGTTGACTATGCTGTGCTAGGGACCTAGGCTCGATAGTCCAGCCGGTCGGGTTCAAAGTCCGCTACGCAGAGAACCCGAACAGCTTGGTCCAACTCGTAGGGCGTTTGGGAGGACGTCCGTATATGGACCCCGTGTGACTCTGGACTTGGTGAAATCGAGCCAACAGCTCTCTGTCAATCCAGTGAGTACACCTATCCTTAGGAGCCCAATCAGCCAACATTGCACAAAGGCTCTTACCTGCTAATTCCCTGAGCATTTTGTATATACTCAATCCTCTCGTGAACGTCCGCCTACCCCGGAACTCGACGAACAGCCTGTCGAGGAGGCTCTCTCTGACTCCAGGCGCTTACGGGAGCTCAGCACAGCTCTCAGCGCGCGGGCGCTTACAGCGAGAACGCTCCCTCGACAGCCTTGACATCAAGTTCAGATGTTCTGAGAGAACTACAGAGAAGTTGAGTATATAAGATCGTTCTGTCCTGCGTTGAGGAGCCTGCTTACCAAAATTGAGGCAAAGTCTTCCACTCTAGGGGTGTCCCCAGGAGGTTCACAAACTGCCATTCGCGCGATTTCACGAAGTCCAGAGTCACACGGGGTCCATATACGGACGTCCTCCCGAGTTGGACCAGTCGTTCGGGCATCTGCTCTATTTCGCGCCCCGCTGATGCCCGATCGACTGGTTTCGAGTCTACTAGGGACCCGCCGTCTGGAGGATGCACTGAAGACGTAGGTTCGGAGCAAGCCCTTTCGGTCGGAGAAGGCGGGTTGATCCGAACCTACTGAAGACGGTCGTGTCAGCCGAGGCTCGGGGACGGGACGTCCGTTGCGAGAGGGGGCGGTGGATATCTTCGGGGCGGCGGAGGAAGCCCTCGCGCGATGCACGGCGTTCACGCACGGGTGGGTCTCGTCTAATCTATCGATCGTCTTTTGAATTTTCGTTTCGGGCCTAGGTTAGTACTTAGTAACGGGTAGTAGTATTTGCTCGACTGGATATCCACGATATCTTCTCAGCTACGGTGCAGATCTTCGCCCGACCCATCGGCGCACTGGGTTATGATCTATGTAGTACTTACGAGCAAGGCACCGAGGATATCCGAGAACTATGCCTCTCTTGTCCCTTCTGTCCTCTCCCGTCCCTCGGCCACACTTACACGGAGGAAGGCTTATCAACATATGACTTTGGGAATGCGCTTCTGTCCCTTCTTTTCTTTGAGGCGTTTATGATCTGGCCTATGGAACTTCAACTTGTCTAATCGGGTTCCGAGAGAACCGACCATGGAAAGGGGCACGGGCAGAAGGAGGGCGGATTCATTATACGTTCCGGTGGCGTGAGGAGGAGGAGACTGCGAACCCATGGGCCATAAGTATGTAGCTTGCAATTCGGCCTAGTTCAATATGTGATCAATCGATCAGGAGACTGGACTTCAGATTTGCGGACCCCGGTCGCCGGTCGGGTATGGATTTCATGCCCGACCGGAGTCTGCAAGCCCCACCGGCCCTACTGATCATCCTCATTCCGAACCAGGCTAGTCAGGGCTAGAACTTTGGACAAGCCCGATAACTATTGCTACTTACTTGGAATATCGGAGTTCGATTCTCTTTGTACCCGGAGCCGTTCCGGACAGGAATTTCGGCCCGTCGTGCGGGAATCTTCGGGCTCGGACAACGTAGAACGACTATGTCCGCTTCGTATATAGCTCCGTGGTCATATTCCTCGTACATATATAACCGAGCTCCCTCCTTGATCTTACGTGCCATCACGCTATGTCTACCTTTTGCTTGCACTCGACACCCTCTGCTCCTGCATCTCCTCCCACTTCGGGGTGGCCCTCGCTGCTCCTTGACCCAGATGGTCCATATGGCGCAATCGCTAGGAAGGTCGACGCGTTGCTTGAATGTTCAGCAAACATGACCGACGAGACGCTCCTCTGCCGTGCACGGGAGCACTTACTTCTCCTCGACCTGGACCAGTACGCCAGCTATAACCGGCCTGATTGTTTCGACGAGATCATACGCGCTCGTCTCTCTGTGCCGTCGAAGTTCAGCGTCAAAAGACTATTTGACACAATGCTGCGCATCACGGACGAGCTACAGATGTCATCCGCGAAGCGATATGTCAGTGCCGCAATATGTGCTTGTGCCTCAGACGACGTTTCCGGAGACGAGGTCCCCCCAGGGGTTCGATCCCACGCGCAAGTGGCGAGACTCTCCTACCTCGCCGTCGTATGGATTGCGTACTCACTGTGGCCCTGTATGTAATGACTAGTGAACATCCGTATTTTTGGCTTATCTTTAACCTTGCAGTTGTGGCCAACACGGGGACCCGGATGCCGGAAAGGGAGACTGTCCATGATGTCGACTGGATAACAACACAGGTCAGTAGTGGTCTTATCATTGGTGCCCTTACGCTCAACTCTTCTCCAGGTCATGTTGCGAGATAACTTCACGTGTTGCTTGAGTGGCCTCATTGACTTTGAAGTTACTGTCGACGCGCGCCGCAAAGGCTGTGACGCTCTTCGCACAGGACTTACTCCCGTACACATATTCGAGGCGGTGGACGAGTCACTTAAAACGAAGGTATGCTAGGGCCATCACGCTCTCGCAAATGATCCTGACGTGGCCATCAGACAGAGTCGTTGGCGCTCACCGCTGAACTATTCCAGCGGATCTACGAGTGTCCTCCTATCATAACCGACGAGATTCAAGTCAATGTCCCTCAAAATAGCTATCTTGCACAACCCTTGGCCCACTATGCGCTTAGCAGCTTCCATACTTGTCTCAGGCCTACAGAGGTACGTCTTCGGTGTTGCATCGGATTTACTGACACCAGCTGACGCAGATTGTCAGGTACCAAATCGCTACTGTCACATAGTGTATGAGGCGGTATCAACATTGGAAGGCGAAACCTTCATTGACTTCAAGGACCACACACAACACGAGCTCGCGACACGCTTCTGGCCATCTGAGTTCTCCCAGTGGGCTCAGGATGCTCAGCCAGATCGGTCGATAAGAGGGGTCCCTCTACCCGATGCTACCCTCTTGCGAGGTCGCGCTGCAATGACAATGATCCTGCACGAGAGTGGGATCATTCATGAATTCGACTCGCTCAGATATGAAGAAGAAGAAGAGGTCCCACAGGCCGACGGCGACAGTCTCATGCTGCATCTGCAAAAATTAGGGTACAATGGATCATGGTCTGTTGATCCGAGGACCCTGTAGGCTGCATAGAATGCCCATGTTTGCAGTACGCAAGTTATTACTTGATTAACGCAGTCCTTCCAATCCTAGATTCCTATTCACAGCTGAAGTTCTGGGAAGCAATGACGTACCTGTGTCGAAACATCTGTAGTAGAGACCTCCTGACTTGAAAGCTTGAAGCGAGGCGAGCTGGGGGCGAGCTTGAAGTCAAGCAGCCTGGTGGTTGAATTGATCGACGACTGAGCCACGTGGGGATGTCAGCGCGCGCCAAAGATTTGCGGCGTCGTGCTCACAGTAGCTGTACTTACTGCCACAACGTGCACTGATTCTTCTCCCCAGACATCGCAGTTCGACCCTCCCAGAGAGGCTTCAGTGACACCTGTCCGAGACTTTTCGCGGGCTTTATTGACCACCATCTGTAAGTGCGCGGTGAAGAGCCGGTAACAACCGGGTACTCATTTGCCGATCACCCATTCGTCGCGGAAGCCTTGCGAGGTGAGTCTGTCATTGATATGTGTTGAATCCATGCAGTCAGCTTGATTTCAGCCGGCCTCGACGATGACGCTTCCCTTGAACTCTTCACAAGTTGCACACGAAGGCGATCATGTCCGCGTTCTATGCTGCCCAGCATATTCAGTTCCTCACAGACGCCGCGTGCTTAGCGTCCCAGAACATCCACCGAAGCCCTCCGAAGGGATGAATGTAGTACACCTCGGTCCGTACGGTGCTTCGCACTCGTCATTCTGACAGACTCACCATGCGTCAACCGCCGACGATTGCAGTCCGCCGTCTCGAAGCGCTGGAGACCATCAGCGGAAAACCCTTACGGCAATCAATGCCCATGAAGAAGATGGGCATTGAACGCCGGAGCTTGCAGATGGGCATCGTAACGTCCGCCGTAAATCTCATCCGCACGGTCCATATATAAAGCGCAGCTCGCTGATCCCTCTCCTCCTCCACGCTTTCATCGTGCTCAACGCGGTCCCCTTCGATTGCCTCCACCATGCTCGTGAAAGCACTCCTCCCCTTTGTCTTCCTCGGGCTTGTCTGCGCGGCATCCTCGGCGAACTTCCGCGTGCGGGAGAAGCTGAATGCTGCACCTCATGCATTCACCAGCGTCGGCCCCGCATCTCCCGAACAGACGATTACTCTACGTCTTGCGCTCGCCCAGGGCAATGCGGGTGGAGTGGTCGACGCGCTCTACAGTGTAAGCGACCCTGCGAGCTCGAAGTACGGTCAGCATTTGACCAAGCAAGAGGTGAGCTCTCTCATGTTGTCTTTCCAGCCTGTATGATTGATCGATGCGTTGACAGGTCGAGAGCCTCGTGGCGCCGAAGTCTGATACCAAGGACGCTGTTGACACCTGGTTGAAGACCAATGGTCTCACCGCGACCACCCTGTCTCCCGCCGGGGACTGGATCAGTATTCAGGTACCTGTCAGCAAGGCTAACGAGCTATTCGACGCGAACTTCACGACCTTCACCAACCAAAACACCGGCAAAGACGTCATCCGAACGCTATCCTACTCTTTGCCTGAGGTTCTTCAAGGGCACGTCGACCTCGTGCACCCTACTGTCTCGTACGTCCCGCTGAATCGTCGCTGCCGGACTGTGGCACTGATTTGCCCAGGTTCCCAGCCTCCGTCGAGCTCCCTTCAGCAGCGAAGCAGAAGCGCGCATTCCACAGCATCGTGCAACGCGACCCTTCCTCTGCGTGCTCTGCTGACAACACCACCATACCATGCCTCCAGGAGCTGTACGGCATTCCGCTCACGCCGGCGACGCAGAAGAACAACTCCCTCGGCGTGACGGGCTTTTTCGGCAATAACGCTCACAGGGACTGGCTGAAGATCTTCTTGCAGACCTACCGGCCGGATATGGACCCTGACACGAACTACACGTTCGTCGGTTTCGACGGCGGCGTGGACGACCCTACGGCCCCTTCGGTCTCGGAAGGAGTGCGTACACTGTGCTCCGAGCCCGTCCGCAGTGCACTTACCGTGACATGCGTAGGAACTGGACATCCAGTACACCGTCGGCCTCGCTACCAACGTCAACGTGACCTACTACTTTGGAGGTATTGACAACCAAGACGGTGACCTCTCTGGGTTTTTGGACGAACTTAATATGCTGCTTTCGCTGGACACCCCGCCGTTGGTGCTGACGACGAGCTATGGACGGTCGGAGAGCGGCCTTACGTTCGATCTCGTGGAGTACGTTGTCGTGATCTCAGTCAGCCCGGCTATCAAATTGCTGACCACCTCGAGCAGCAAGGCGTGCCAGGCGTACGCGCAGCTGGGTGCACGCGGTACCACGATTCTTTTCGCTTCTGGTGACAGTGGCGTAGGTTGCGGACAGACTAACGAGACGCTGTTCTCCCCGAGGTTCCCCTCGGACTGCCCCTTGTGAGTGCCCGATGTTTTCGCAGTTCGCGCTATCGCATTTACCGCAGATGACCCCCAGCGTGACTTCTGTCGGCGGCACACAAAGCTTCTCGCCCGAAGAAGCGTGGGCCGGCTCCAGCGGCGGCTTCTCCAACTACTACGCCCGCCCGTCCTACCAGGACGCCGCCGTCTCCGCTTGGCTCGATGCGCACGGGTCCGAGAACGCAGGCCGGTTCAACGCCAGCGGGCGCGCGTTCCCCGACCTCGCCGCCAAGGCGGACCGGTTCATCATCTACGCGAGCGTGTTCTTCCCCATCTTCGGGACGAGTGCCTCCAGCCCTAGTCTCGGCTCCAGACCTTCAACACTCCTCCCAGAAGCTTGCCTGTGCCTTCGCTGACGCTCAGGCGGCTCGACTGTGTCTCGTATAGCGGAGTATCAAATCCCATCAGAGCAGATCTTGAATGGATCTTGGTCAGTTTCTCACGCAAAAGTTTGTAGGCGCGCTTTCTGGGAGGAGTGTAGAAGGTCTGGTGTGTTTCGGGCTCGGGCTGTCGATCCGTGACCCCGAAGCATGCCCGAGGGTCACCCTCGGCCATCGGCCGTGACCCCGAGTCACACTTTGGCGGAGAGGGACTGCATAGGATAGAGATTTATTGCCTATGTAGAACGAGACAAACGGACACGATTATACTGCTCTATGGAAGACGAATACTTCGCTGCCTTCGGGGATGACTTCCTCGATGAGGACTTCTTCTCGGTGCCCGACTTTATGCAAGACATTCCCATCCCTGCACCCCCAGTCCCTCCGACTCCATTGCGACCCCGAAGCCGGCCTGAACAAGCATTCCACCGCACGGACCATCTTCGGGAACAGTTGGTTGATGGAGAAGTCGAATCCAAGGTGGCTTCCGTACTTGCGTTCATGAAGGTTCTCGGCCTCAATCTGGAGGTCTTCTTGGACTGCATCTTCTGGGGCCACGATGCATGCACGAAGAACCGCGATGTGGTTTACGCGCGCACGGGCTTCCTCGGGAGCGAGACATTCGAGCGGGTTATGTACCGCTTGTGGAAGCCTCCCACCCGGGCCAGTAGCCACGAGGCGGTGATGCGCGACTTTGTCCTGGATGCAACCGGTCAGCTATTGGAGCGCGAGCTGAAGCAGATCGCGGGACTACTCACCTCTCCGAAGGACGGCTTGACGAAGGAGAACTTGACGAGTCTCAACCTACGGGAGTTGGGCGAAGTACTTCGGGATTCAGAGGCTCCCGACCTGTGGGCAATGCTTGCGCGGCTCAGCCAGACAGATCGCCAGATCAAGGAGAACACTATGAAGGACCCCTTTCTCGTGAGTTTGATGGCTCCCGGATTTAGGTGTTTTAACTCACGCAGCAATAGGTCATTTTGACTATCATTGTGATGATGTCGTATTCACGCTCACACGACGTCTCTCGTGTGATCGAGCTGTGGTCGATCTACCTCAAGTCCTGTGGTCTGGCTGCCCGCGCATTTGACGCATTGCATGCCCTTGGTCTCACAATGTCTCACAAGTGGGCTGCTGAGGCGTACAGCAAGATCTCCAAAGCCGCACAAGAGGAAACACGGCTCGCTATCGCCGAGTTTCCACACTTTGGTTCGCACGACAACTTGAATATCCCCTTGCGGGTATTCTCCCAGCGCATGTTCAATAAGAACCACTTCATCAACGCGAGCGCAGCGACGATCTGGGTTCTCCCAAAGGAAGCCTTCGACTTCCTCCCAGAGAACATCAGAAGTCTGGTGCAGGAACAACGCCGCGAGGGCGCGAAGACACGGTTCTCACTCACCGAGATCTACGAGCCCCCGGTTGAAGTGACCGCACGCCGTCGTGCTCAAGACAAGCACCGTATCCTCCGCTTCCTGCTGGAGTCACCCGCGTTCGCTGAGTATGAACATCGCGACGATCCTCTCCTTGCTGCACCACCTCCCACGGACCTGCTACCTTGCGGCGCGAGTTGCATCGTGGGCGAGCACATCCTTGAGACCGCCGAAGTAGACGAGTCAAGCTACGAGGGGACAGGTCAGCTATGCGCGAAAATCTGGCCGTCACAGATGGGCTATGGAGGCACAGAGGAGGAGAGGAGGAAGACAGGGTTCGAGCGGCTGATTGTATGGGTGGGAGATCAACTCACCGTCGAGCGGATGCGCGGACTTATCCGCTATCTCTTCGATGAGCCAAACTCGTATGACCGCATGGATTTCTACGAACCACACTTCGGTTGGTTCCATGCCCTCATGACTGTGGCCGCCTCGCTACACTCACAATATCTGGGGACATCGGCAGGCGCAGGGTTGCGGAAGGCGTTCGAGGTCCTTGGTCGCAAAGGCTTGATGAAGGCAGAGACAAAGGGCATCTTTTGGCATGACCTCGACGAGGCTCTGTGGCACATCGCGGATGGCCACTTCCGTGCGCTGTGGTGCGAGGTGTCAGGAGCGCAATCACTCGCAGACCTGGCAACCAAGTCAGCTGCAGAGCTTGCGCAATTGGTCGACGAGATCTATGAGACTCGATGCTCCCGGGAGGCTCTCGTGCGGTTACAAGGCAGACCTGATGACGAACGGGACGAGATCGGCGAGCAGATTCTCATGTTCGGAATGGATATCTTACCGTACCTCGATCTCCGCGAGGCGATCCGGATCGGCGATGTTGGGCGCATGGAGGACCTGCTTCCCGTTCTCCTGTTCAGGTTTGCTGGTGGAGGCAACCACAAGTACGCCATCGAGATTCTGGAGCTCATTCAGAAGCTCAGACATGAATGGCCGACACCTCTTCGGTGCGTGATGCCAATGTCTACACATATAAACCTACAACATTAATCAGTACCTCAAAAACAGAACCTATATCCGCCGGTACTGCTGGCTTCTGAACAAGAGCGGTCGACGAGATGGATTCTTTCCAGTGGACCTTGGTCAGGAGCACAACATCCGTGACATCAAGGTGACCTGGCGTTCGTTCGGGCCTGGCGCGACTTTTTCCTACATTCAGAAGATATCTCCCGCAATTCCCACCCTGCGGGCAGTGCGAGAGGCGATACGCGCACAATTTCCTGCTCTTCTCGGGCGCGGTACTCGCCACGGTACTCCATCCAAGGAGGCCGACGTTGATCGCATCGAGGCGATGTATAAAGGCTCGGAGATGCACAAGCAAATACGTGGACGTACCTTCAAAAGCTCCATGGACCAAGCTCCAGACGTCATCACACAGGGCGCGGAGAAGCTAGTGGCAGAAGGAGTGGTCGACCGGTGGTGGAATGACCGCAACTTCGAGCGGTCAACACAGGAGGTCTATTCAGTGGAAGAATATGCCGCTATGGACGTTGATTCAGATTAAGAATTGAATACTGAACAGGTGTATGGTAATCGGTCAATAGTGATGAATGTGCTATATACCTATGACCGTGGGGAACCTCCAGCATATGCGAACGGGCTCGGAGTTGCAGGGGCCAGGAAGCGAGCGCGAGAGACATTGGGTTCCGGCGAGGACGGGGTGGGATATGCGCACCCAACTGATTGCGCACGATAGGGCGTCCAAGGACTTGCATTGACGGGAACACAGTCATTGGCGGGCGCGGCGAGGAGCACAGAGGTGGGACCTGGTGTGGGCTGCATGCTGGAGCCCGGAGGTGACGCAGGGGGGGAGGTGACAGCGATGTTCTTACGCACTGGACGAGGCCTGGGTTTGCGACGTGTACGCGCTTGTGTTGCTGAGGGATCGTCGAGCACCAGAGCAGAGGATGACGGTGGGGAAGGAGGAGGCGCGAGGCTGGCTTCGTCCCCACGCGCGCGCTTGGGGGACACCAGGCCGCGCGCGAGCGTCTCGTTCTCCTTGTCTGCCTCACGGCTGCGCTTGCTGGACGTCAAGCCCACCTCCATCGCGTCCGCCTGCGGTCCACCGGCATTCGCCTTCTCAACAGCCTTGCGTGCTTTGTCCTCTGCTCTCTCCGCGACCTTCCGAGCTCTCTCCTCCGCTTTCTCCGCGACCTTCCGAGCTCTCTCCTCCGCTTTCTGGCGCGCTCGTTCGTGACGTTTGAACTCGTTAGTTGCGTCTCGTTCAGCCTTCTTGCGACCCCGCTCATCTGCCCTCTGTCTCTCCTTCTCTGCCTTCTCTTGCGCCTTGATGACCTGCTTCCTCTGGTCTGCAATCATCTTCTCCAAAGCCTTCTCCTCTCGCTTCTGCTGCGCCTTCAAGTCGCGCTCGCGCCTCTCCGCTTCCTGCTTGGCCTCGCTAGCCGCCCGCTTCGCTGCCTCAACCACCAACACATCTAGTGCTCGCTTGCGATCCAAGACATGAAGAAGGTCGAGTACTTCCTGCCCGTGACGGCCAGCATGGTGCCAGGGTACTGCAGCAAGGTCGCCCATGTTGAGGTACGTAGTCTTCGTGGCGAGGGTCTTCAGCGTAAGATCCGGGAGGATGCCGCGCGGTCCATACGGTTGCGTGTGGTAGAGCACAAGCCACGTATGCTGACGCCATGTTTGCAGGATGCGTGTCGCCTCTGCCAGATAATCGTGTGTCCGGGTGGCTGGGACTGCGGTACGCCAGATGGGTTGGGCTGCTGTTGTGCCGCCAGTCGAGGATGAAGCAGCTTCGATGAACTGTGTGCCAGCCCCGGACGCGTCGCCGGTCTCAATGATGAAAGTGAGTTCTTGCAGTGTGGTGCGTTGCGTGCAGCTATCACAGCACTGTCCTGTCGGCCCTGATCCCAATCCTTTCAGTAAAGGATCACAGGTGCTCTAGCTCGTACGCACCTTGACGACGTCGCGGGTTGTCAAAATATTCATCGGCAACATCCCGACGACACGTCCCAGGTGGAGGTGCAACCCACATGCGCAGGCCTGGCTCGAGTTCCTTGACGTACTCGATTGGCTCGCCTGCCTTGCGTGTCGCCTTCCCTTTCTCATGGAATACCGAGGGCTGAATCAATAAGACAGCTCGTGCCTGTATATCCGCGCTACGGCCTGCACGACCAGCGCGCTGGAACCAGATGGATAGCGACTCTGGTGCCATGAACTGCACAGTGAGTTCGATGTCAGGTATGTCACATCCCTATCAAGGGTCTCTGTCAGTTACCATTGATACAACAGCTCAGCGACACTGACATACCATCCCCGCAGATTCAGTCGCAAACAAGATGTCAACGCGGCCGGTCCGGAATTCTTCAAAGGTGATATCCTTGCCCAGTTGTCCGCGACGCGCATGGTAGCACTGAACACGCGCCCGTAGATGTTCTGGAACCTGCGCGCGGAACCACCGCAGCGCGCGCATGGACAAGAATATATCGTCAAAAAAGACAATGGTACGTGGGAAGCGGGACAGCTGCGCGGCATCAGGCGGCACTATGAACTGTAGTGATTGAAGGTCTCGCTTTCCTCCCTGCATATGACGGACCTCCCAGCTGATGTTCGCGCGGTCGTTGCCCAGGTTGAGGTGAAAAGAATCGTCGCTGTCGATATGCATGGTACGGCGGGCTTGCGCGAGCGACACTGGTGGCATTGTGGCTGATGCAAGGAGTACAGATACGCGTATCCGCAGTAAGGCGCGTAGCGTGTCCAAGTCTGCGTACTTCGGGCGAAACCCAGTCCCCCACTGGGTGATGCAATGCGCTTCATCAACGATGACCGCGCCGACCTTCTTGTTGAACGCTGGGGTGCTCAGCAGCGGTCGAAACCGACTATCCGCGTCCACGCAAAGCTCTGGTCCCACGATGATAAATCGGTACGCCCCAGCTGCGATTTCCTGAGAACGACCTTTACTAACCGGGCCTCCGAAGCTCTTCAGCAATGACGCACCTTGTGAACACTATCCGTGTACGTATTCCCATTCAAACCGATTGCCGGCAGATCCCATGAACAAAAGCGAGCAGCCTACAGTGCGGTCAAGTCGTCAGTATGTCTCGCTGATGATAAGCAACCCCTATACACACCTGGTCCACTTCGAGCACATTAAGAGGTGATATGATAATTGTAACCTTCCGTGTCTCCACGAACGACGGCAGGGCAAACGCCAGTGTCTTCCCCCATCCCGTCCCGGCGATGAGCGTCGCATCAAGCCCGAGGAGTAGACATTCCGCGATGTCGAGTTGTTCGTCGCGAGGAGTAAGTCCTGTCTTCACCTTGCAGGCTTCGGTCATCTTTTGACGGGTTGCCGCAGAGTCATACTTCGACTCCTTTCGAGCGCGGTCGCGTGCATCACGTAGCAGAGCATATGAATGAGCTAGGCGTTCCTCATGAGCAGTGAAGCGGCGGGCATTGGGGTCGGACATGAAGTGAAGGTTGCCTGGGACTCTGCAGTTGCCGTACATAGTAACTCTACAAGCTGACTAATAATCACGTGCCGTGACCGTCGTCACGGATAGCCCAAATCATCCCGAAATGCACCAGACGTTACACAGAGAGGCACGACCGGCAGTAACGTCTGGAACCGAGACTACTCCAGCCCGACCGTCGCGTCTATCATCGCGCTGATCAACGACAGGTTGCTGGCGCAGGGGCGGCCGCCACTCGGGTTCTTGAACCCGTGGCTGTATTCGACGGGCTATCAGGCGTTGACGGATATCACGGCGGGCAATAGCTCGATCCAGTGCGCGGCCGGCGAAGCTCCGCGGGGGTTCAGTGCTGTTGAGGGGTGGGACCCGGTACGTCACGGTCTTTGTTTTACGAATGTTGACGTGCTCACGCGAGGTGCAGGTCACCGGTCTCGGGACGCCGAACTTTGATAAGCTGCTCTCGCTGCTGGACTTGTGAAGGCGTACGAGCGGCACGGACATCGGACATCGGACATCGGACTTGGTCTCGGACACTGTGGCTCGGACGTGCATACGATCATCAATTGGACATTCATGAGTATAAGACAATGTAGCTGACGGCATGGTATTCGTACAAATGGTAGCGCTTTCTAGTTTCCAGCGCGGGTTCAGAGCCACCCTCGAGCCTTGAAGTCCTGGAGAGAGTCCTTCGTGACCTCGTCGATGCTGCGGTACTTGATGCCGAGGATGTTGATGGCCTTCCGATTGTCGTACTGCAACAGATGCGTCGCCTTCGACGGGTCGTACGACGTGACGCCCGCCGGGAGCTTGTCGTCGAACCGATGTGCGGCGGAGGCTGCCGAATGCAAGAGGTGAGCTTGAGCACTACTTATCTTGATGAAGCAAGAAGGGATACTGACCGAAATCCTGCCACTTATAAGGTCCCGCAGAAATGATGAAGCGGTTGTCGCCCGCTTCCGGCTTCAGGAGGGCAAGCGTGTGCGCCTGCGCGATGTCCCGAACATCGACGTACATCGCACTGACGTATATCGGGCCCACGGTAAGCGTTGGCAGTATATCAGTAGACGCAACACGCACCCGCCACTGACCAGCGTCTCGTTGTCGATTTTGCCCTCGACAATTAAGCGGTACCAGTCGCGCATGGACTGGTTCAAGTTCTCCGGTCTGTCGCACTCGTGCAGGATCGGGCCATACACGAACGGCGGATTGAGGACGACGAGATCCCACCCCAGCACGCCCGCCTTCTTCTCCTCGTACCACTCCCAGGCCGCGCGCTCCGCTAGCGTCTTGCTCGCCCGGTACTTCGCGACCGCAGACGCGTCCCGGCCCTTCTCTTTCACCTCCGCGATCGCCTGCTCGTTCCACGCGGACTCGTCGAGCACGACCGGCTCCGTGGTCGTGCGGAAGAGCGCGGCGGTGGAGGAGAGGACGATCACGCGCTTCACGACGGCCCCATGGACGTGTGCGGCCTTGAGCACGGAGAGCGTGCCTGCGACGGCGGGCCCGATAATCTCGTCCGGCTCGACGGCGTTCATGTGAAACGGGGACGCGGTGTGTGCGATCGCGTCGACGTCCTGGACGTGCTCCGCGAACGCGTCATCCTGCAAGTAAGTACCGCCGATGGAGGAGGGTGTCAGTCTGCTGAGCTCGGTGATGAGTTGGTGAGAGACGGACCTTGGTCATGTCCGGGACGACGACGACCTCGAACTTGTCCCCAAAGGACTGGAATAGCTTGCGGAGGTACGTCGCCTTGCTCTCGGCGCGCACGGTGCCGCGTACGGCGAACCCAGCGTCGAGGAGGGACTTGACGATCTACACGGCGATGTAGCCGTTCGCCCCTGTTACGAGGACTCTTCCTGATGTGATGGCTGGCATGGTCGATATCGATGGGTGTTTTGAATGAGTTGAGTGTGTCCTCGGCTGGTCTGCTCTTTATACCCGATAGCTGTCTGATCGGTGCCGCTGTGAACTTGAGTCGCACGCCAGCTGAACCGGCGACTGGTAGGTTGAGTGCTGAGTAAGTTCATGTTCGTTACACATCCATTCAAACTTTCGGAAATGCCAGTGGGTGCTCACGCGCACGGCTCGAGATCTCATGCCATCTTCCTGTGTACGGGTAACCGTGTCTGAAAAATGCGTTGTGCAATTAACTCTCCAAGGCTGAAGACATGTGGAGGCGGAGCAGACCGTAGAGTCCTACACCCGACCGCAACCAAAAAAGGGGAAACAAGACACACAACGAGGCGCTACCAGGGATCGAACCTGGGTCTTGGGAAAGCAGGGCAATCAGAATCCCAAGTGATAACCACTACACTATAGCGCCATGATTCCATCGCTTCCGTTGCATTTCTGGATCAAAGCGTCAAACGTTCATAACGTTCATATCAGTACTTCGGCCAGGCTCCTAAAACCAGCCGGCCTTGCGTGTTCTCGTTCCATATCCTCCACTCGATACTCAATGTCACATATTACCATATGGGGATATGTTAGATTATATGTTGCGGGCGGAGACTTGCCTGTTTGAGCCGAAAGTTGTGGAAGAGAACACTCCAGGACGGCTGGCAGAAGAGGTCGGACGCCCGTAGAGCGCGGGAGAGTGAACTCAGAGCTGCTCGACCAGAAATTGGTATACGAGGAATGTTTCATTGCTCGCTTCAATATCTATATGCACGGGATGTCCCGCTTACGGCAGGTGTCCACTGCCAACCTCTCACATGGTCAACTCGTACTGCAGCAACTTGGCGAAAATAACGTCGAGAGTCAAGGGTTACCCTGCGAAGAATGAGGAGGGAAAGAGCCTGACTTCAAGGGGCAAATCTGAATCGCCAATGCAGTATTGATAAGTAACCCCAGTCGCCCTGCAGCCCCTGCTCAGCGCCGGACACATTGAGACATAAGTATCAGAAGTGCCGTCTCCCTTCTCGTCTGCAATCCTTGAATTCAACTTCTATACTCCTATTGAGATGTCGCTGTGGGTCTGCGTTGTCCTGCTTCGCAGATTCTGGGTGCAGGCGCAAGGCTACGCCAGCGTGATAAAATCAGAAATGCACACCTAAGTTACACGGCCATAGATTCGTTTGGCGTGAAGCAGACTGGGATAGACGCTGGCCGGCTTAAAGCGAAAATGAGAGACTCCGCTCGAACCTAAATCCTGCTTTGGCTCAAGGCCGACCGCGCCAGCCAGTGAGCTGGCAGCTGAACGGTGCCTCGTCCTCCTCCACGTTCGATGGCGTCGGCTCAACCTTTTTTGTACATACCGTCGGCATGCCTGTATATCGACTTGCGGAGGCCTTTCGGCTCTGCTCTAATATCGATCTCTTTCGACGTCCCCTGGACCGAGCGACCGCCGCCCGACCACCGATGGCAATCCAGTCTTGGATAGCCCGACCAACCGCCGCCACGCTGCACCTGGACGCACGCTGTGAGTACGGCAACCTGCGGGGACATGGATTGGGTAAACAAGAAGACTCATAACGGTATGGCATACCTATGAGTTACCGTATCGGACATAATTCATGTTTTCGCAGGGTTTTCAGGATGATCACGAACGATCACGACTGTTCACTCGGGATCACTCCGGTTCACGCGGGATCACACGTGATCACTTATGATCATGCAGGATCACTCCCACACAGGCCTCCTTGTCTTCGGGTCGCTCACGATGATTCATCGTGAGTCGTCGTGAACCACGATGAATAACAGTAATCACCATGTAACCCAGGTTTCTCGTACCCTGTGATTCATTGTGAATCCTCGGCCACCAAAATGCTATGTTTGGTCGTTCATGGGCCTTATTTTCGTCCCTTTCAGAGGGAATCACGACGAATCATTGTGATTAACTGCAGTCGCTGTTTTCGCAGCATTCACTGTGAATCATCGTGAATCATCATGAGGCTGACTAAGCACCAATGTGTGCACTTCAGTGTTCGATTATCTTTTCGTGCAGCAA
>ML211655.1:0-16229 GCA_004369055.1 Polyporus arcularius HHB13444
ACGTGAACCGTCTGACAGGCCGCCGCTCGGTGCGGACGGGCTGCAGACCGCGTTGTCCGACCTGTGCGAGGGTTCGGACGGTAGGAGGGGTGACGGAGCGATAGGGAAGGAGTATGGTGCTGTGGCGAGCATACTGGCCGACGTAGGACGGTCGGGAGTACTGGGCTCGCTCCGGCGGAACCTCCGAAAGGGCGCAAATTCCGTGCATAGACGTGTCCGATACCTATCAACGGAAGGCGGTATAGGACTGCTAGATATCAAAGTCAGAAACGAAGCGATAGACCTGACCTGGCTCAGAGATTACCTCAACCTGTCCGGAGGGAGACCCAAATGGGCAAAGATTGCAGACACCCTCTTTAACAGGGCGAGAGTGAACCCGACGCGAGGATCAGAAAGAGACACGTACATTAACCCCTTCCTACAAACGTGGGTTACGTCCACGCACCACACGAAGAAGCTTCCCAACGATCTTGTGAGGCTTGTCAAAGCGGGCGAACGCCACGGTATCAGAGTTGCGGTAAGGAACCCTGATGAGCTCCTGAAAGGCCTCATGCCGGGGTGGTACCACATCGGAACACTACCTGGAAGACAGGTTAACAACTCGGTCTCAGGGAAGTGCTTAAGGGAAAACCACCAAGCGATAACAGTAGCAGACTGCCGTGCGATCGCCAAGAAACTAGAGAACAAGAGAGCCCACAGAACCAACATGGCATCATTGGCATGCGACTGCTACGACTGCGAAAGGGATAGAACCATGCGGAACTGTGACAACCCACATAGGTGTGCGATGGCCGCGAAAAAGATTATTGACAAACTTATGAAAATCTGGAAACCGGACGACAGGCGTGACCCGGATGGACTCACCCTGAACACATCCAAACGAGCTCGCAACAGGGAAGCGAGAAGAGATGGTGGTACGATTGTGTTTGATCCCTCGATCTCAGCGAGAGCGCCGCTTGCGTGCGTCTTCAGAGCTTTTGTTGAAGAGGACGAGAACGGTGAAAACCCGGAGCCTGCGAGACGGCCGCCCAAACCGTTCAACGTTGACCCGGAGAGTGTGACTGTATACACGGACGGATCGGCTACAGACGGGGATGAAAAAGGACCCAGAGCGGGATATGGAATATGGTGCGCGGAAGGACACGCTCTCAATGAGGGGAAGAGAGTTCCTCCATGCTACGCGCAGACAAACCAGGTTGCTGAAGTATACGCGGTAGCGGTTGTGATTGCAAAAGCCCCGCCGTTCGCGCCTGTCAACATCATCTCTGACTCAAAGTACATGATTGACGGACTCACCAAAGAATGCCGACGATGGGAAGAATGGGGCTGGATAGACGTCGAGAATGCGGAAGTCTTCCGGAACGTACTCGCCAGACTACGGGCAAGGAGTGCCCGTACTACCTTCACGTGGGTGGAGGGACACACGGGAGTCCGTGGCAATGAAGAGGCCGACAAGCTAGCAAAGACCGGGGCGGACACAGCCTGGAATGAGTCCGACGCACTGCCGAAACCGAAGCTCACGTACCTGCACAGCGGCGTAGCTATGACTGCAATAACTCAGAGACTCGCATACCGGGGTATCATGGCCAGGAAAACGGATGGAGAGAGGCTGGCCACTGCGAGAATGGCAGACCGTATCGTTACTGCTGTAACCGACCTGACGAGGAAGAGAATCACGAGGGCTATGCTCTGGAAATCATTGAGACATCGAGACGTGGCTAGGAAGATTAGCGAGTTCCTGTGGAGGTGCTTGCACGACTCACTTAAGATCGGCCCATACTGGAAGCATATCAAAGGCTCGGAAGCAAGAGTAATGTGCACGGTATGCGGTACTGACGAGACCATTGAGCACATGCTTGTCGACTGCGAGGCTGATGCGACGAAAGAGATCAGAAGACTCCTGGCGAAGATCCTGAGAAAACGATCAGGGAAACGGACTGACCTCTCCCTTGGTGTGCTCCTGGGAGCGACTGCTTACTCCCAGGCCGGAAGCCCCAGTAAAGACACTGCAGCGGTGGAGAGGTTCCTGAGGATTGCGATAACTGAGTCGGTGTATCTCATCTGGAAACTGAGATGCGAAAGAACAATTGAGTTCGAGGGCGACCCGGAGAGGTGGCACTCGGCGAAGGAAACTAGACAGAAATGGTATGCGTGCCTCAACAGGAGGCTGGGCCTCGAAAGGGCGCTCACGAACAAGAGGTTCGGAGAGAAAGCTGTTAGTAGGCAGCTAGTTGAAGCTACATGGAGTGGTGTACTCAATATACCAGTACAACAACAAGAGCATTGGATGCGGCTAAAGGGGGTTTTAGTGGGTATACTCGACGACGGATAGGCGGACGAACTCAAATTAGAGCGAGGAGTCCCACACTACAATTTGTGTGCGTAAGGCATTTCCCCCTGGTGTGATAACCTACTGGTTATCTGCCGCTAAAGCTGAATACGAGCCGGTATGGTTAGGTTTCAGTGAGCACCTTAAAAAAAAAAAAAACTAGACCGGTAAATATCTGTTTTAGACCGTTTGCATCCGTATTTTCTCGGCGTTCCGGCCAAAAACGACCGCCGCACAACTTCTCCGAGCTAGTCCGTTTTGTAACGGATTCTTTAAATGACCAGTAACGACTCCTTACGCACCAAGAAGGTAGCATCCGGATAGTTTCGTAGAACTGCCAGAGAAGCAGGCACAGTGCATATACGATAATAAACGGACTGCTTTGATTGAATACTGCTATATATATGACAGGACACTCTGCTACCGTAGTACCATGCTGCCTCCCCCAGTGCGGCAGTGCCTCGCGGTCCTCGCGCTGCTCACGAAGTTCTGAAGCGCGCCACGCGCGAAAGCGGGGCCCCAGGGCAGCTCAAGCGAGGGGACAACTGGGCAGGTTTCGGGACTGTACGATGAATGTCGGCCTCGAGACGAATATGATGCTTCGATGCACTCACCTGGACCGCCGGCAATGGTGAAGCTGGGTCCTTGTTCGAAGAGAATGCCAGGGCCAAGAGCTTTAAATGGCGCGGATTCGCTAACGAGAGGTCTTCGAGGAGGTAATGAGGCAATATACAATGAAACTCACCTTCTTGACGATGTCGAGGGTGTCAAGCGTGCCGCCCTTTCAGCCAGCTAAACAGTCACGGACGTACTTCAAGTGTCCCACCTGCGCAGCCATGTCAGCGAGAGATCCAGTGCGCAAACAAGCAAGATACTTACCGCAGCACCAGCGGGAGGCATCGCATCAGAATGAGGACGCATATAGTCACACAAATGAGTACTCACGTTGCCCGTGCGCGCAGCGCCGCTGGTGCTCGGTCCTGCTCCCTGTCCCTTCGGGTGTCCTGACCAACACGGCTCTGCATGAAGTGCTCGCCGAGGTTCACAACAGCAGAGATGCAAACCTCAAGTTGATATTCCACTTGGCTGCTCGCAGGCCCCTCAGGCATCGCACAACGCAGCGGCCGACACACGTCTTGCAGAGGAAAGCCTGGCGGAAGCCTGGAACGGCGACATAGAGAGGGAGAACACCGAGAGGGCGGGACGGGTGAGGACGGCGATGGAGACAGAGAGAGCACGGACAGGGCGGGACAGGATGATGAGCGCAGGAGAGAAGAGACGAGCGCGTGTGGCAGTGGACTTAGCCCGATGACGCCGCAGATAAACACATCACAGTAAGCGAGCGCAGGTGGAGAGTCGCTCGATGTAGTAGACAGAGTACTGTACTGTGTGTACATGTCGTGCACCGTGCTGGACGTGTGCATGCACAACTCCCATATATGTCTGGATTCGATGAAGACACGTCCGACATGTGCGTCATGAACGCTCCGAAAACGAGCGTGACCGTAATTCACCGAGCCAATTCCGTACTTACCCAGTAAGAACCGGCCAAAAACGTACTTATATCGGCCTAGTTTCACTGGGCCTCAGGATCGAGAGTCTCCGATGTCCCGAGAGTCACTCCTCATCAAGGCTCAGAGTCTAAACTTTGCGCTTCAGCTTCGAGCATCACGATTCACCACGTCCCGACAGTGCGATGGAAGCATGATGGGACCCGTGCACCCGTGCGTGCAGTCCGTTATCTCATATTGATCATGTGTTCAATGTTGTCCTGGTTGCTATTCATGTTCATGTTCATGTTCGGACCACATGCATACATACATACAGTACTCGACTTCGGCGTGTTCGCGTTCGTGTTGGAGTCTGCACTTGTACTTGTTAGCCCAAAGTCGCCCTCGAAGGCTGAAGCTTTGAAGGCTGAACCTACGTAGCCCCGCTCTGGAACCGTCGGGGTACGAGACCAACGTGACACGGGCCATTCAGTTCCTGACGGAGGAAGAGCACCCAGCACACACACCACACACATACTTAGATCAGTGCACAGTGACACGTCTGCCCGCCTCTAGATTGTCGCCCGCACATCTGTCCGAGGCGATAGAAGGCCCGGAAGATCCCTCGGCCAGAGCGCGGCTCACACTGCACAGAGATGGCGGGAGTGGATCCGCATCGTGATGTGCAGAGAGCGGCGATAACGTTAGCCCGGGCGAGGGTGCTTCCCGGGCCCGACCTGAGCCTGGAGGCTGGAGGCTGGATGCACAGCGCATCGCGGGATCGACACATACATAGCGTTTTGTCGTGGAGGCTCGGTGAGCAGTGCAGCCGCAGTCGCGGGGGACGGGGTGCAGCGAATGCGAAGCGGCCTGGTCAGGAACGCGAAGCCGGTGGTCGACGTTCCAGCGACGCTAACGTACGTACTTATAGCACGTATGATATGTCGAGGACGGGTCAGACTCACGGCCAATGACATGACGACATGCATGGGAATGGGCCGGATGGCGAGTGTATTGCGAACGCGCGGGGCGGCTAGATCGGCCGGGAACTTGGAAGGCGTGTACATGATAGTACGTAGCGCGGAAGAACGGTGCGCGGGGGTATGTATGTATGTTTCAGTCTGCATCTGCCTCTCGTCGACACGGACGAGTTTGTGGACGGGCGAGACGAGTGCTCGGTGACGTGGGACATGAGGGGGAACGAGTGTCAGGGTGCGATGCCCAGTGGAAATGCACTGGCTCACCATATAAGTACAAAGGTGCTAGCGCAGGGCGTGTGCGTTTCGAGAGACGATCATCGTGCACGTCGGTATACGTTAGACGATGGACGTGCGATCAGACTGTGGTTAAGCTTGCCGGGGCGTCAGACTGCATCAGAACGCGGCCTGGCAGATACCTGGTGGCAGATTGTGCAGGCACGCAGATGAGAGCAGACGGCTGTAACAGGCACTGCGAAAGAGGGCGCCCCGGGCCCAGGGTCCGTGTGATGAAGTGCTGTAGATGATGCATAAATAAGCAGAGTCTTCGGGCAACGGAGATGATGTGTAAGCAAACGCGGGGGAGGAGGGGTTGCGACGGAAGGAGGCTCGGAGGGCAACTCGGAGCTGGAGGGGACAGAGGACGGAACGGAGGAAGAGGTCATGGGACGTGGGCCGGATCAACACAGGAGGATCGAGGCCTTGCGGACGGAGAGGAAGGTTCTGCTGGAAGGGCTAGTTGGACGAGTGTGTACACGGAGGTGCGCAAGGACACACGGCAGGCGGAGAGGAGCGATGGCTGCAGCGGGAGAGGCGACTGCCGCTCAAGAGGGTAAACCGCAGAGCGGGCTAGACTCTATCACGCGGCCCGCCGGTGGGAAGGGTCAGTGCAGTGGACGCAGAAAGCAGCCCAGCGTGG
Source organism: Polyporus arcularius HHB13444 (assembly GCA_004369055.1). Taxonomy (NCBI): domain Eukaryota; kingdom Fungi; phylum Basidiomycota; class Agaricomycetes; order Polyporales; family Polyporaceae; genus Polyporus; species Polyporus arcularius. Next base: position 5,716 of record ML211655.1, read on the forward strand.
GCGGCGGGGACGGCGGCAGCGACGAGGGAGGACGAGCGGGCAACCTTCTCCACGATGACGGTGTTTCGGGCGGGAGGACCCCGGCGGGGTGGCGGGGGTCTTTTTTGCAGGAGGGTTTGGACTCCGCTGATGTTCTGGTGTACATAACGACGTCAGCGTTCGTCATTGGGATCAGGGGAAATTGGTGACTTCAGTCCGCTCGTCGTCATCCTCACCCGGGCATTTCCTCTTTGCAGACGAACGTCATGAGCTCTCCAGCGGTGGCCAGCAGCCCGCGCACGCACGACCACGTCATCGCCCACAAGCAGGACGCCGCGCCTCCGTCCCCCGCCCGCGACTCGCAGCGGCCCCCGCCCAAGCCCAAGCGCAGCAACTTCGACCTCGAGCCCAACCCCTTCGAGCAGTCCTTCGCCCGCCCCTCCAACGACTCGTCCCTCCGCACCCGCCAGCGCAGCCCAGACTCGACCACCCGCTCCTCCGCCTCCGTCGATGACGCCCGCCCGCCCTCCAAGGCCCACGATCGCGACGACGGCCCAAAACCCACCCTCCCGCCCATAGATGCCATAAGCTCGCCCTCCGATTCCACCTACGCCTGGGGCTTCTCCTCCGCCGGCCTCTCCAACTCCCTCCGCTCTGGCCCTCTCTCTCCCGCAATGCTCGCCGGGCCCCAGCCAAACAGCCACAACGACCAGCCCCTGCCCGGCTTCGACCCCGCCTCCTTCCGCACCGGCCTCACTCCCCGCACCGGCCTCACTCCTGGAACCGGTCTCACGCCTATAATCGGCTCCGTCTTCCCACCGCCCTCGCCCGGGACTGCTGCCTGGCTCAATCTGATGAGCACCAACAGTGCGCCTTCACTCTCAAGTGTTGCAACCATTACCCCTAACACTTTGTCTGCTATTACCGGTGCTCTCCCCACCGCTGCCCCCCACCACAACACGTCGCCCACCAACCCTTCTCCCCTCTCCGTCTCCCACACTGCGTCCTATCGCCCCGACAATGTAGCCCCGAATGGCGCCCAATACGTCACCTCCGCCGTCGAGGCGGCGTCGTCATCCACAAACGGCCTTTTCCTCTTGTCGCAGGCTCATCAGGAGCTCACCAAACGCGAGCAGCAAGAGAAAGCCGCTGCAGCCGTCAGTGCTCAGACAAACGGCAATGGCGCCGTCGCAGTCAACGGTAAGCGCGGAACCAAGCGGAAGAACAACATGGAGGGCTCGCCAATGGTCGACAGTCCAGAGATCGCAGCACAATCGCCGTCGGCAGTAAAGGGTCCCTCCAAGCGCACCCGTTCGAGCACAATCGCGAGTACCAGCACCACCGGACGAGGCAGGCGTGGACGGTCCGAGAGCTTCGGTGAGGAGGAAGAGGAGGAGGATGACGACATGCATATGCAGTCTCCACCACCGCCGTCTGGCAAAAAAGGCGGTCAGAAGAAGCCAGAGACTGAGGAGGAAAAACGCAGAAATTTCCTCGAGCGGAATCGTCAAGGTACGGCTGTCTTCCTCTTCATCCCGATGCGTCGAAGCTAACGCAACCTTCAGCCGCTCTTAAGTGCCGCCAGCGGAAGAAGGCGTGGCTGGCACAATTGCAGGCCAAGGTCGAATACCTTTCGAACGAGAACGAGCGGTTGACGTCGGCGTTGGTTGCTTCTCGAGAGGAGATCGCGCGCCTGTCCGCCCTCGTCGGTGCAGCATCCGTCGGCCAGCCAGTTCCTCTCCCCGTATCCGGCGCAGGCGCCAGCATGTCCGTCGCTGCCGGCGTTGGCCAAGGGGTCAACGGCGGCCCAGGCGGGCCACCCGTCAGTGTCAACGTCAGCCTTCCTCCACCAGGGAAGAGCGCAGTCGCCATGGTCGGCGGCGGTGGACGGGGCTACGGCTACTAAGCCTTCGTCAGCTCCTACCCTCCACCTCTACCCCGTACGAGGCGTGCAGTCGCGCAGGACAGCGTGATGGAGAGCACGCCGAGCTGTGGATGCAGTCGCGTTGGATGTGTCGGCACCGGCGGTCCCGTATACACGTCGGACCCATACCCGTCGGTGGCTGCGCATCGCCGACCTTGCTGGACGCTGTGTGCGTCGTGGTGCATCGTAGGGATACGGACTTTTGGGCCGCGGTGTGCGGCGCCGCATTGTTGTACATGTTGTTGTACGCGCCTGTGTGTAACAGGGTTGCTTTACTTTCTTGCCCTCGCAGCGCATCTTGAGGTGGAGGTGGGGTGAAAGCGGGAAGAGGGGAGATGGGTGATGGTGGGTGATTCGCCCGGTGCGCCGCCCACCGCATCGGGTAGGCTCACTACGGAAGTATATTAACGTATCATGATATTCAAAGTAGCGCATACATACATGTTTTAGTACCTGCTCTTGTTGTCGTCCTGTTCTTGTTTCTTGCCTACTCATGAATTGCCTATGTGCTTATCCATGTACCTCCGTCAGAACATTATGTGCCGGCGCGAAGTCCCTTCGATCGTCTGTCGCTACCTTGCATCGCAGAGCAGGCTGGGCCCTCTTACTAAGCATAATGTAACGAGGAGGAGGGAAAGGGGCGCCCATATTGATTTCAGCGCTAGAGCTGCCATATTGGGACGGCGCTCGCGCAACGCAAAAAGTTGTCAAGTCGTCGGCCCGGTGCAGCTCGATCTGCACGACCTCCATCCACTGCCAGTCCCACATACTCCGCAGCCATGCCACGCATACGCAAAAGTGCGCATACGCTCCCGTTAATTCGCTGTGGTGGTTGCTGACTGCCGGCTGCTGCTGATAGAGACAAGCAACCGGCTGACGATCCACAAGCGGGAGAAGCTGAAGAAACAGGTGAAGGCGTCGAAGAAGAAGGAGACTAAGAAGGCGAAGAAGAATCCGCAGTGGAAGAGCAGTGCGTGTTTTGTTTTTGTGTCTTGCTCTTTTGCCCTCTTCTGCTTGAGGGAGAGAGCGGGGGGGGGGGCAGGACAGGGCAGGGCGGAGTGCTGATGGGTGTGTGCGCTGTTTGCAGAGACCCCGAAGGACCCAGGTATCCCGAACAACTTCCCGTACAAGGACCAGATCCTCGCCGAGGTCGCGGAGCAGCGCCGAATCGTGAGTGTCCCGTTCCCGTTTTCTCGTCCCGTAAGACGTCGAGAGCCAATACACACCTTTGGGAACAGGCCGCAGAGGAGAAGCAGCGCCGCAAGGAGGAGAGGAAGACCGCCAAGGCCCACGCAGGGGACGGCTCGGACGACGACGAAGCAGAGGCCGCGTTCGACGGCGTGCGGGCCCTCACCCTCTCCGCTGCGCGTACCGGGGGACCGTCAGCGGCGGATGCCAAGACGGCTGCTGCGGAAAACGCGGAGGTGGCGGCGGAGGAGGAGGAGGTGCCGGTGCTCATCAACCCGGAGCTGCCGAACCTGAAGGCCGTGCTGGACGCTGCGGACGCCGTCGTGGAGGTGCTGGACGCGCGGGACCCGCTGGCGGCGCGGAGTGCGCACCTGGAGGAGCTCGCGCGCGAGGGCGGGAAGAAGGTGCTGCTCGTGCTCAACAAAGTCGGTGCGTGCTTTTCCTCTTCTGTATCTCTCTGTTCGTGTATGTGTGGGACTCATTGGTTTGCGGTTTCTTGGGGGGTTGCGTGCAGATACGTGCCCGAGGGAAGCGGTCGAGGCGTGGGCGGCCGCGCTGCGCACGCAGTACCCCGCTGTGCTGTTCCGCGCTGCGAGTGCGTGTCTGCCAGTCTCCACTGCGGAAGCGGCACCGGCACCGGCGAAGGGCAAAGGCAAGGGCAAGGAGCGCGAGCGCGCCGACGACGCGTGGGGTCTTGACTCTGCGACCGCCCTCCTCCGCCAGTGGGCGGAAGAGCACAAGGGCGACAAGCCGTTCACAGTCGCTATCGTCGGCGTGACCAACGTCAGTCGATCCTTTCCCCACCTCAGCTGCCCTTGAAGACACACTCTGACATGTCATCGTTCATCTCTGCAGGTCGGCAAGTCGTCGTTCGTGAACTCGCTGCTCCGCAAGACCGCGCTGCAGACGTACAGGCCGTCGACGACCTCCGCCGACTCGCCCACAACTACGATGCACCCCCAGGAAGTCACCATTGACCTCGAAGGCGGGAAGCAGCTGCGCGTGATCGACACCCCCGGGCTCTCGTGGCACCCCATCGAGGGTGCGTCTCCCGAAGACGTAGCACGTTCAAAAGCGCGCGACATCCTGCTGAGGAGTCGCGGGCGCATGGAGCGGATGAAGGATCCTTCGCCAGTCTGTGAGTGCTTGCTTGCATCCGTCCCGTAAAATCTGTATTCGGCGGAGTGCTAACAGTCATTGTCGACAGTGGCTGAGCTCGTCTCCCGCGCAAACCGGGAGGACCTCATGCTCGTCTACAACCTGCCGATCTTCACGGACGGGGACGCGAATGCGTTCCTCGCCAGTGTCGCTCGCGCCAACGGCTTCATGAAGAAGGTTCGTGATCTCAAAGTCGCCCTCCTACCTCAGTTACCCCAGACTGACAGCGTCTACAGAAAGGCGAACCCGACCTGACGGGAGCCGCGCGCATGATCCTCCGCGACTGGGTCAACGGCAAGCTCGCACGCTACGCCCAGCCCCCACCCCCCGCCTCCGCCCCCTCCGAGCCCGACGCATCATTCGCCGAGGTCTACGCGAAAGACAGCGCTGTCCTGTCCAAGCTCTCCACGCGGAAAGAGCTGCGCAAGGCGGGGGGCATCGTGAAGCTCCGCCCGGCCGAGGTCGACACGCGCAAAGCCATCCTCGACGCGTCGTACTTCATCTCCTCGGACGACGAGGGCATGGAGGCTGACGAGGAGGACGCGGCTACCGTCGACGACATGGACGAGGTCGGCATGCTCGACGATGAGAGCGAGGGCGACTACGTCAGCGATGAGGACGAGGACGAGGATGACGATGACGAGGATGAGGACGATGAGGAAGAGGAGGAGGAGGATGTCGCGTCCCCGCCTCACGGGAAGCGGAAACGCGCACTCGCCAAGGCTCCCGCACGGCCCGCCAAAAGGGTCGCCTTTGCGCCGGAGCCCAAGGGCACGAAGCAGGCCCGCTCCGCTGCCGGGGCGAAGAAGGCGAAGGGCGACGACAAGCCCGAGCCGAAGGCGAAGCCTGCCGCCAAAAAGCCCGCAAAGGCACCTGCGCCGAAGGCTGCTCCTGCGAAGAAGATCGCGAATGCTGCTTCGGCCAAGAAGAAGGCTGCTGCGCCCGCTGCCGCAGACGGAGACGCGTATGACTTCAAGCAGTTCTTCTAGTTGCGATGTCCTAGGTTGTGCCTCGCGCTCATATCATGTACCGTTGCTGTCAGTGTTTGTTGTTGTTGCTGTAGCTTTCCTGGTTAAACTTGACACGGCCTGCTGTGGTCCAGTGCATACGTCCTTGTCTTCGGCTGTGGCTCAGACTCATAGACGTCGGAGCGCTGCACATCAGCCATCTCTGGACTCGGGAATAGTCTTCCTGATCAATTGCTGCAACATCAAGTACAGTAAACGGTGCTTGTCATTGTGCGATGCGTGAGGATACAGACAAGAATACAGTAACCACAAGAGAGTGTAAGTAAATATACAGCACAAGAGATGTACGTCGGTTCGTGTGCGGGACTCCAAGATGCGCTCAGTCTAAGTGTCTAGGTAAAATATGCATATGGTATACACAAGCCAGCCGTCCGTGTCCCGTCAGAGGAACGAATACTCAAGGGAGAGTGATAGTGCGAGCAGGTATGTCCGAAACTCATCAGTCGCCACCAACCTCGTCTCCGTCTCCGTCTCCGTCTCCAGCTCACCATCGCCTCCTCCTCACGGGCACCCTTCGTCGGAAGAGGAGCTAGCCCACGATCCGCACGACACACGTCCCCCCATCCGCCAGCACGCCCTGCGGACCGACAAATCCCCGCCTGAACACCTCCGGGGCGCGCTCGAACGGCACCACCTTCCCCTCGTCCGGCTCCCCTGGCCCGTCCGCCGCCCCCTCGCACCCCAGCCCCGCAGGCCGGAGCCACCCCGCCTCGGCCATGCGCATGACCGCCCCCAGCGAGTCGCGCACGTCCTCGCCCTCAAAGTCGACGTCCGCCGCGACGCTCACCCACGCGTACCCCACCACGCGCTTCTCGCGCTTGTTACCGCCCCTGGTGAGCACCGCGGAAGAGGACGAGGGCGGCTTGCTCGACGTCGACTTGGAGCGCTTGAGCGAACGCAGGCCGTTCCGCAGGTTGTCCTGCGCGGTGGGGATGGCGCGGTGCGGCGTGTCGCCGACGAGCGTCGTGAACTGCGCGTGGGAGATTTTGTTCTTCACCTTGCTCGGCTTCAGAGCCTCGCTGTCCGCTGCTGGTGCTGCAGGATCGCGGCTGAGGTCGACGGAGCCGTTCCGGGACGCAATGGAGGCCGACGAGCGCGACGCTGTGGCGGTCCAGTCCATCGTGAGGAGGCGCTGGGCAGCCTCCCACATCGCGACGCCCCCGACGGTATCGAGAACCATGTCGAATGACTGGCCGTCTTGTGCGAGCTGGTGCAGGACGTCTATAGGCTCCCCAACACAGATGTCCTCCACGCCCCACGCCCGCAGCCGCGACTCCAACCGTGCGCGCTTGCTCAGGTTGGCCTTCTGTCCTTCCTTCCCCTTGCCCTTATCGACCTTCGTCGGAGAAGAGCGCACGATGTCGAGCGAGAGCGTCCGTCCGTTCTGTGGCGGTGCATCCTCCGGTCCATCGAGCATGGAAGACTCGGGAACCTGCACAGCAACCCGCACGCCTCGACGTCCAAGCATCTGGACGGCAAGCGCGCCAGCACCGTCGTGGGCCTGCAGGACGAGGGCGCGGACGTCGGGTCGTTGTCCGTTCACAGACGTAGTACCCAGCGGTGGTGCAAGAACATCGCCGAACGTGCGGATCGCCCGATGCGCCGGTAGGCCACAAAGCGGGAGCAAGGCCAGCTCCTCGACGGTCAGTGGAGGCGGGGCAAGGGGCGAATGGGCATACGGCAAGCCGTTTCCGTTTGCAGGGAGCGACTGGCTCCGTATATGCGTCCGTCGGCGAGGTGGAAAAAGCGTCGTAGTCCGTGAGCGAGGTTGTGGTGCCCGGACGACGCGGTGACGCTCCACGAGGATGAATTCGGCCAGGGCGCCGCACTGGGGTCAAAGTCAGCCCATCCGTACTCGTGAAGTGATATGCATTGACGCAGGGTGGTAGATACAAATAACGTACCTTCTTCACATCCAACAGACCAACCACCCACTCGCCTCGTTTGCATACTTCTTCCCTCACGGCCCATCCGCACTCGACCACCTTTCCCACAAAACTCCGTCCGGGGATGAACCCAGCCTTGCCGCCGCCCACGCCTTTTCCACCACCGACTCCCCCGCTCCCACTCATGCCCGACTTGTCGAACACAATGAGAGAGTCGAGGGTGTCCAAACCGACCGCGTGGACCTGTACGAGTACGTGGGACTCCGGTACGTACGAGGGCGGTGCGACATGGGCGGTGAATGCTACAGGCAGTGGCAAGCTGCCCTGCAGATGGATGGGCGTTGCACTTTCGCGCTTCTTCCCCTTGAGGCTGAGGGTGAAAGTCCGACCCAACGAAAACGAAAAAGACCTTTTGCGGTCCTTGGAGGGAGTCCCCGTAGCGGACGCAGCCGTGCCATGCGATATTGTAGCAGCCACCCCGCGGATGACCTCAATGGTGACCATGCTACTTTGGGCAACACCCGCACGAACGAGGTCGACTTGGCCTTCCGCCGATGCCTTGCCCTTCGCGTTTGAATAGCCGGCATGGGGAAGGACAAGTCCAGAGTAGCCATTTGGTGCAGTAGTGGTGGGCGAGGAGGGCGACGGATTAGGGAGCGTATGGGTGGGGAGATTCGCGTTGGACGAGCCAGCACGAAATCCGGAGGCGCTGGTCGGCAGTGAGCGCCGCTGACCTCGCGCGTACTTCTGCAGTCGTACGTCGGGTGTGCTCTCGGAATGTGTTGACTCAGACGGCTCTCTCTCGTCAATGAGGTCGGGTTCTGTGTTGAGTGCCAGTCCCTTGGCCAGCGGAGATGACGGCAACGAGTGCGGTGGGGTCTCGGGGATGGGCGTAGACGAACGACTAGGCTCGGTACTGCTGACACCGGTGCTGTACTCTTCACTCTCGTCCTCCTCCCACAGAGCTGACATGCGTCCTTGGGACTTGCGCGAACGTTTGCTTCTTCGATCTGCCTTCACACGGGGACCAGGCCTGTAGGTAGGTGGGGGACGGTCTGGGGGCGGTGGTACGTTAACTTGGAAATCAGAAGGAAACTTCTTGGAATTCCGGCGGTGCGAAGGGGACGATGCAGCCGGCATTCGCGGGGGAGCAAGCCATCGGACGTCCTGGGCCCAGTCTTCGTCCGTATACGTCAATTTCCGAGCCTCTTCGGCCGCTTGCTTGCGAATTGTACTCGCGCTTGAACGTGTGGACGAGGAGGAACCGACAGAATGGGCACCAGCCGATGAGGCGCGGGGCCTCGAACTTGACGCAATGGTGATGGTCTCGACAGACTCGGATTGTTTGCTGCTACGCTCCGAGCTGGCAGTGGTCGTAGGTCTCGTAGAGCTCGCCTGTGAAGGTGCAGAGAAGAGGTCGTCGCCTCCGCTGGTCGATGACGCGACCGAGGAAATTGATGTGTCTGACGGCGTTCGCGAGACAGAGGTCGTGTCGTCATCGTGAGCAGTAAGCGCGGACGCCGCTTTGGCGTGAAGAGGTGCTAGAAGGGCTGATGCGAGGGCTTGCGGTTCGAGCATGGAGGCTGAAGGAGCTCTGGACATGCGAGGGGAAGAGAGGATAGACGAACGGGGAGTATAGAAGATGTCAGTGCCCTCGTCGTCGTCACTGCTCTCCTCGATGTCTCCCTCGTTGCCCTTGCTGGAGGGACCCCTGCTCGAGCGAGATAGACGCGAGGAAGAGGTCAAGGAAGAGATGCGGGTCTGGGAGCCGGTTCCGTTGACATTCTTGAAGGAGAGGTAGGAAGAGGATGATGCGATGGAGTGGATACCCGTGCGCTTCTGCTACTCGTGTCGAGAAATACAGATAAGCCGCGGCGGACGGAATGATTGAGATAAGTGACCCGACGCTGGAAGGAGCATTACTCACCGCCGACGTTCGTCGAGCCTGCGCGCCGTCCGCGTCTACTCCGACCACCGAGGGCGGTCCCTGGGAGGTACGCGCCAGTGTAGATGAGCGATGAGTCTCGCTGTCAGAGTTCCCAGGTGTTGTGGTGGTGCTGTCGAGCCCGGGGTCTTCGAATTGGCCAGGAATAGCCCTGGTGGCGTGTGCGATCCTGAGGAGCTCGCTGCGGGTCGAGTGGAAGTCGCGCTCTGCGGGGTGGTGGTATGACTGGGAGGGGCGGCCGAGGATGGACTGGAGGATGGTGGGCTTAGGCATCGGGAGCGACGGCGAGGGCGGATGTGACGACGTGAGTATATGTACACGTCGAGCACGCTGCAGTTCAGCCTGCCTTCGCACAACGCTCGGATGCACTTAGGCCGAGGCTACTCCGGCCTGACGTCTCTCACCGCGGCTCCCTAGGCGCCCGCCGATCAACCCCGTCCAACATCCCAAAATGGCAAGCTCACCCGATGTCAGCCTGTCTCCATGACGCGTGCCCGCCACGCCGGCGGCGAGCAGCGAGCGGGCGACGGCGAGCACACTCTGCAGAGCACGAAGGCGAAGGGGCAAAGGGGCACGGCCTTATATACACTGAGCTCCCTCCCAGCCGTCACCGTGAAAGCACCGAAGGGCGTCCCATGATTGCATGGTCGCTCGTCCGAAGAAGCAGCTCCCAAACGTTGCTCGACGCGATCCGCCCCTCGCAAGTCAGCGTCGCGATGGCCCCCTCGGCTTCGTTGCTTCTTCGGCGGTCCACAGTCGCGGTGATTTACTCGCCGCACCATCAGGTAGCAAGAACGAAACATGTTCAGGACGAAGTGCAACGCTTTGATACATAGATTAAACCGTCGTAACTATCATCTGAAAGTGAGAAATTCCATGTGGCGTCTTGGCAAGCGAGGCGTCCTTTGGCCCTTAGATGTAGGCAACGGAGGCGGAGAATCCCCATAGATGGACGTATACGACAGTAGAGCGAGCCAGGACCCCGGCAAAAGCGCCCGGAGCTCATATGCCAGGATCACCGAAAATGGGCCCCGAGGGGCCCGAAAGTTGCATGCCAATCACCGAAAATGACCCCGGAGAAGTGCGATGTCACATCCCCGAAAGTCCCTGGAGAGGTCGTGCTGATATGACGGGACCACCGAAATCCGGCCGGGTGGGGTCTTTCCCGGGATGAGCACCGGGGTCCACCGACTCCCGAGCAACCAGCTTGAGCTGATGCTCGTAAATCAGACGGCCGGTCGTCTTACACGAGCGTAATAGCATCCGGCCGGCTCGGCAGCGGAAACCCGGCCACTAAGCGCCCGAGATGTTATGTGCCGGCGAGCACCGAAAACCCAGGGGCCGGAGAGACCTTACGTCCCAATAACCGAAATTCATCCTCCGCAAGACCACCGAAACTGGCCCCG
>ML211656.1:0-16220 GCA_004369055.1 Polyporus arcularius HHB13444
AGCGAGTGCGAGGAGGAGAGCGGGAAGCGCCAGGAGATCAGTGGAAAGCGGCGCATTCCGAGCGTTCCAAACTCCGAAACGTGGGGTGCCTGATCGTGGCGCCCTCCCGCCCTCGCGCCCGCCCTCCCGCCCGCCCTCGCGCCCGCCCTCCCGTCCGCCCTCCCACTCAAGTTGGTCCCCGCCGCCGTTCTGCAATGTCATCAGCCCGGCGGTGCAAGCAGCAGATAGTGCTATAGTGTGGCAGGAGGTGTTGCTGAATGTTCAATAGTTGGGTGGTGGCGGCTGTGCTAATGTTTGTTGACTCATAAGTAGCTGATACTATACCGTGCTAAGACCAACTTGTATGTTGTTTACATAGTTCTTATCAATTAGTATGGTGCTTACACTGCTGCTTCTGCAATCGATAAGTATGTCCTTACACTGCCAATGACACATTACTTATGGGTTTACTTGCGCGAAACACATGGATTCTAGTCTACGCGGCGTCATACAAAGGTCATACTACAGGAATAAGCAAGTCCTGGATGTGTTGCGGGAGGAGGAAGCATCAGCGGTGAGCCTTCAAGCGATGATCTCAGCAGGAGAGGGCATGGCGGCGGGAGCGAGAGTAGGGGCGGGAGCGAGAGTAGGGGCGGAAGTGAGAGCGGGAGCAGCAGCCTCACCAGAGGCGGCGGGCACAGCAGCGGCAGACTTCTTGGGGCGGGGCTTGGGCTTGGGCTTGGCCGCTGAAGTCCCTGCCGCCGCCATGTCCTGTGCCGCTGGGGTGATGGACACAGGCGGTGCGTTCTCACTTCCAGGCTTGCGGCGAGGGCCGCGCTTCGTCCCCTTGTCAGAGCGGGTCTGACGCTTCTTCGTGGTCGATGACGCTGTTGCTGTTGCTGTCGCCTTGGGCACCTGAAACGCGGCGCCGTCTGTGGGAGCGCCAGAGTTGATGAACATGTTGCTGGTGCGGGACTTCTTCTGGGGTGCGTGCTGGTTACCAGGGTCCTCGGCGGGACGCTTGTCGCCTGTCACTGGAAACGACGTGCTGGGCTGGGGCAGCTCTGCGTTGTTGACATGTTCAGTGACGTTCAGCAATGCGCCGTCGGTGATGTTGTCGCCAGGACCGAAGATGACGGCGGTCGCATCCATCGCGGTGGAGGGAGGCGGCGCGGGGATGTCGGGAGTGGGACAGTGAGCGGGCGGCGGCATAGGGATGGGGGTTGCAGAGATAGTCGTGGGGATGGACGGCGTCGACACCGCCTCGCCATCGGCGGATCGCGCCTCAAAGCGACACTTCGACCACTCCTTCCATTCCGCATCCGTGAGGGAACGGAACCTACTGACATTGTTCTCGAAGGCGTGGAGAACGATCTCCGCCTCGATGTAGGTCATCTGGCTGGGGTTCTCGAACTTCGCGATCGGCCAACCATCGAGGACCACACCGTGCTTGAGGGTGATCTGGTCGTCGAAGGTGCCATAAAACATTCTCTTCGGTTTCCCCCGCTTGCAAGCATGCTCTGTAACCTAGTTAGCATAGTTCAATGGAAACTGCAGAATAGCATGATGTACTCACGGAGCTTTGTCAGAATCAGGCTGGCGACTCGCGCGCGGAGCATGAGGGTGCGCTCCAGTTGATTGGCCACCAACCCTGAATGAATGGAAGTCAGCGGGGTTCTCGCCGACCGTGAGAGGATTAGAACTACGTACCATCTACGCCTCCCATTGCACTGGCCTCTGCGCGAATTGAAAGGTCGGCGAGACTTGCATTTGTGGCGGTCTGGATCCACTTGCACATGCGTTCGTCGGTGTAGAACGCGAGGGGCTTATTGTAGGCGTCGGAGTCGCTGCGCACGGCGAAGAGAAGGCATAGAGTGCCTGTGCGCTCCGTGAGGTTTTGAAGCTGTGGGAAGGATCTTCAGCGCGATTTGCAGACTATTAGTTGCGCACGCACATCGCCGGAGACAGAAGCCAGTGTCGCGCGTGTGTCATGGAACGCGCCGAGGTGCACGTTGCGCACACCTCGCTGACGCGTTGCACGCCGTTCCTCCAGCTCCACCTTCTTTTCACGCGTCAGGGCGTCCTTCTCGGCTTTCGAGAGCTCGCCCCAGCGCTGGCTGAGCTCCTCATTACGGTCCGTAACTGAATCTCGATTGACACCTTCTGGAACTCCTGTAAAGGTGTGAGGAGAGATGCACTGCGGCCCGCCGACAGGACCCTGAGCGTACCTTCGTTGTGTTCCTCCATGTCGAGGGCTACGAAAGCCTGCCAGTTAGAGATCCGCCGCTCCTGTGTCTTGTGCTTGGGGAGTTGGAGGATCGTCCGGTAGAACCAGTCTTCGGTGTGCTTGGGGAACTCCTGGTGGAGTTCCTCGATCATCTTCCACAGGTTCTCGCGTACCTCGTCTAGCTTTGTATTGAGGGCCCCCTGGTACTCGGAGCGTTGCTGGCTGCGCTTTGCAAGGTCCTCGTCGCTCAGCTTGATGGGCTTCTTGCGGTAACGCTCGATGTCCTGCGTGCGCGGGCCCCCGCCCTTGCGGTCCTTGTTAGGGTATTTCAACACCCCGTCTTCGTTAATTATAGGCATTTGGGCGCGAGAAGGGCGGGCGGGACGCTGAGAACCGTGAAGGGGTGGGAATCGAGAACCTCAGCTTGACAGTTTGACGTACCTGGGACTTCCACTTGCCACGTTGGAGGTTTAAACATTCGCACGTTCCCACGTGATTGCGCGGGGATGGACTCAACTGCAGAGTCAAGTTGCACATACATTCGAGCAAAATATGTAGGACATTGAGACGAGTACATTAATTAGATACAGCAAACCACTAGTAGAAGCGCGGCAACACAATCAAGCTCCAGAGGTCAGCAGCAGTGTCAGGGTGCATATCAATCTCCCTCTCCAGCACAATTGCAAAAGCACGCTCGTTGGGACTGTACAGACGAGCCTGAAGGATCGCAAGCTGCGTCCAGGCCCCAGTCATCTCGTGAGCCAGCAGATAATTGTCCGCCTCCCGGCCGAAGACGATCGGGCCGTAGTTCTCGCTGGAAGGGTTCTGACAGGCGACAGGACGGACCAGCTCACGAAGGCGCGCCGTGTCCTCGGGGAGGGAGGCGAGCATGGTCCGGACAACTGCGAGAAGGTCAGTAACCGCTGGTATGATGCGTTAATGAACTTACATTGCGCTGCCGCACTGCCCTCTGGGGTGTCGAAGTCGCGCACGCCAACCCAAGGGCTAGCGGCCATCGCGAGGTCATCAGCCGCTGCATTCCCAGCTGCCGCATTCCCAGCCGCCGCCTTGACGGGCGATCTGCGCCCGGGTTCCTGGTTGCCACGGAAGACGGGATTGTCACTGTACAGAACCGCGGGAGCAGGGCTGCGAGCACTGAAAGGATGTGAGTCGACGACAGAGGCGGCATTCAATACATTGTACGTACGTCTGCATTCTCGGCACGGAGGCGGACGCCGAGGTGGGCGGGGCGCGCCCGGGTGTGCCAAAACGAGCGGGGGTAGAACGGCCCCGGGTGGCAGCACTTTGAACGGATGCCGAGGCTCCTGCCAGGGCGTGTGCTCCATGGCTTGCGGACACAGCGTGGGCATGGGACGCTGTGCGCGGGACTGGAGTGACGGGCTCCTCGGGAGCCACAGGCTCCTCCGCTGCCTCTACGCCCGGGGCGATCTTCTTGGATGCAGCGCCGGTCTCCTCCCCCTCCTCCTCCTTGTCGATCATGAATAGAAGGGCGTCGGATAACTTACTGAACGACTTGAACCGGGCACTCCCCTTCTTGAAACCGTCGATGTACTTGGCGAGTCGGTTCCTGCAACAACATATGTTCAGTACTACAAGCAACCGCATACGGTGCAGCTACCTCACCAGTCCCAATCCACCCAGATCCCTGTCTTGTGCCCAAAGCGTATTGCATGGAACTTCACGGCATCGGGAAGGAGTTGATCGATCTGGGCGAAGTTGCGGATCGCCCACTCGAGTGCGTTGAAGTTGGGCTTCTTGATGCGTGCGAACACCAACTCGTTGAGCGTGTTCACCCGCTGCGCTTCTGCCTCGGTCTGGCACACAACGACGATGGGGACGAGGTTCTTATACATGCCTAGGGCCGTATTTGGGGGTCTGGAAGGTAGATAAAATTAGTGCAACGTGAGAGAGAGAGGGACCGCCGGGCGCACCGCTCATCGACGTAAATCCCCGCCTTCTCCTCTGATCCGCCCAATACAACCCAATATGACTTCTTGAATGGGTCGATATTACCTGTCTGATGACCACCACCGACCATGTTGGCAGCAGTTGGGGATGATAGAGGTTTGTGGCAGGGAGGGGTGATCAAAGTTGGGAGTAAGACGCTGCAGCGCCGGGATGTGCACATGTATCGCGTCTAAATTGTGCTCATTTCGCGTTTCACGCCAGGTGCACATTTGCGTCTCCTGTCTGCACACCTCATTATCTCGCCTCCAAAATTGTGAACAACTATGTATCATACATGCTGATTGTAGTCTAGAATTCTGGTAATATACACTTGAAGGCTGCAGTCGGAACCGGCACAACAAGTACTTGAAGGTGCCCATTCAGACGCGCTAGAGAGACCGCAACGAGTCTCGCATTCTACACGCCTCCTCCGAAGCCTCGGTAATATATGCCCACTGTATGTTAGGATTATCGCAGTGGTCGGAAAGAAGTCCGAAGCGGCTCCGGTGAGAACTGAGCTCCCAGCAACATATGTATGATAGCTTGAATGGGTGCATTACAGGGTACCACTGGGAGTATCGGTCGCTCAGTATGTTATACACCGCTGTCTAGTGTGCCATATTTGACGCACACATTCTCGAGCATGCAGTAATACTTAATCAGCATAGAATACCGTGGATACATCACGCAGAAATACGAATCTGGGGTAATTACATGACAGCTGCTATGTTTGCCAAATGATCATACAGACCGGTGACTTCTCCAATGTCATCCTCCTCCGCGGCACCTGGATCCGAATGCTCATCAGCATCTAGAGCAGATGCTTCTATGGCCGTCAGGTCGAGCACGGTGTCTGCGGCCGGCGGGGGAAGAGCGACATCCATCGGGGATGTCGGCGAGTGAGGTGGTTGCATGTCGACATCCTCAGAAGTGGCGGATGTTGTCGCATCGGCGGCGGTGCTGCGAATCTCTCGAGGTAGCCCAGCATGCTTGCCAGGGCCTGGCGTACCTGTGAAACCATCCAGGGAATAGAGGCGGAGGAGATGTGCGAGGTTGTGCGCATTCGAGGTGCGGCGGCGCCGGCAGAAGTCATGCACAGGCCCGTACATGAGATCACCGCGGACCTTCAAGTCGCGGAGAACGTCAGAGAAGAGCGCGTCTTCGTCGACGATTGACGTGTGCAGACGTCGCGCTTCTCTATTGACGTTTCCCAGCTCTTCTTCGGCCCTGGTGATCCTGCGAGCCGAGCGCATTGTCTCGCGGACAAGTGGTTGCGCCCACTCTTTAGCCCGGAGATCATTGCGTGTGTCCTGTAGTAACGTGAACTCCTCGAGGAAGCTAAAATGCGACACCTTATCCCAGTCGAGGGGAGGCCGAGGGGGGTTCAGAGCGGCGGCCGCGGCATTGTACTGCTTCACCGCGGTGCGGATTGCCTTGCAACGCTTTTGAAGGCTCTTGGCGATATGTGTGCGCATTCGATAGGCTGGCAGAAGGTTAGCCCGTGACCAAAATCGCGAAGCTGTTGTACTTGCCTGTCTGCGAGAGATTGAGTTTGTGCAACTCGAACAAACGCTGAATTACGAGGCGCTGGAGATGTCTGAGCGCTCGCTGATAGTCCCGAGTCGCAATGTATTGGCGCGTCTCCTGGTACTCGACATCCTCTGGCTGCCACCGGCGAGCGAGGCCGAGCTGCAGCTCAAAGGCGATGGCCTGGGATGTGAGCCCCGGTGAGAACTGACTACGCGCGCGTAGGCTACGATGCGCTGCCATATGCGGAACAGTGTTCCGTGTGACGCCATGCGCCGCCATACGCGCGCGCAACTGAGACGCTTCTTCGCATCTTGTACGCTCTCGTGCTTGCACATGTAATCCCTCAGCTTCCGTGTATCATAGCGTATCCCGACATATCAATGCACCTTGCACATGCAATCTTTCAATCCTGCATGCAATTGCGTGGCGTGCATCCTTCTGCAACAGCCATCACTCTCGCGCCCGCTCTCCCGCCATGCCAGGCGGGAAGAGAAAGCGATCCGCCGGCCTCCTGGCCGCCTTCGGGATCGGGCAGAATGCGCAAGCATCGTCTAGTCAAGCGGCGCCCAAGACGAAGCGCGTCCACCGGCGGTACTCGTGCTCTTGTATGCGGTACTGCGGAGGACAGAAGAACGACCTCGGCCACTCCGCCTATTTCCAGCATGTCGCAGCTGCCGCCTTGGACAAGGCCGTGGGCGCAGTGACTGGTGCGACCAAACGTCGCCGCAAGACGACCACTGGGAACGTAACCGAGGACACGCGCAGCGAGAACAGCGCGGAGATCACGCAGCATGTCACCCGCAAGAGGTACCGGGTCACGGTCGAGGATGTACCGGATGAGGCATGGAGTCCCCGTTTGTATGACATACTTCGTGCGCTGACTATATGTCATAGGACGATTGGCAGAACAATCCGGGATCCCAGGAGGAGGACGGTTACGACAACCGTTCTCAGGCTCCATCACCTGGAGGTTCACAGCCTCCCAACGACTTCGGCGCAGACTTTGGCGGTGCTCCTTGGAACTTCAGGCAACAACCCGGCTCTTCTGGCTCTCGGGCTTCGACTCCTCGCTCCCCTCACCCTGACGACGATTCTCGCGCTAGGACCCCCGGCTCTGCTTTTGAGGATCAAGATCCCGATGCTGCGTCGCTTGGCAGCCACGGATCGCGGCATGGAGAACCAGACGGGGCCCTGGAAGGCGAGGACAACTACGCGGAGCAGGCCGAGGTCAAGGTGACCATTGCAGATGTCAAGAACGCGCTCGAGTTCATCAATCTACTCAAGACCGCCCGCCTCGATGAGTCTGTTCACTCGGGCCTATCCAAGGCGAATGTCAAGCGTCTCCGGGATCCGCCACGCGGCATCCTTGAAATCAATGATCCCTTGCATCTGCTCTCTATCGACATCTACCTCGGACTGGGCAACTCTGCTGAGAAGGCGTACACGATGGTCCGCGCTGCACTGATGCGACATTCACCAGAGCAGGTGCTCCTCTCGCTCCACCAAGTCAAGCAGAAGATCGAACAACTCAGCGGCATCATCCCCATCGTGAACGACATGTGCGTCAACAGTTGTATTGCTTACACGGGACCGCACACCTCGAAGGACCGATGCTCCAAGTGCAAGCAGCCGCGGTACATGGAGCGACTGGATAGCAGCGGCAAGAAGGTTCCCCGCAAGCAGTTCTCGACGATCCCTCTAGGTCAGCAGCTTCAGGCTCTCAAGCGGAGTCCCGAGGGTGCCGAGTCCATGGAGTATCTCTCGAAGATGGTCGAAGAGGTACTCGAGGAGCTGAATACCACTGGCGAGCTCAAGAGCTTCGACGACGTGTCTCACGGCAGCCGCATCTGGGGCGCGTATGCAGCGGGCGATATCGGGGACAATGACATCGTGGTCATGATGTCTATTGACGGTGCGCAGCTCTATCGCAACAAGAAGTCTGACTGCTGGATCTATATATGGGTGGTTCTGAACTTGGGCCCCGACAAGAGATACCGCAAACGCTATGTCCTACCAGGCGGCGTCATCCCCGGTCCCAATCATCCACAAGATCTCGACTCTTTCCTCTTCCCGGGCTTCTACCATGTCTCAGCGCTGATGCAGGAAGGCTTGAACGTCTGGGACGCCCATCGGGATGAACGGCAGCTGGTAGCTCTCTTCGTCGCTATGGGACTTGCAGACGGTCCTGCCATGGCTCTTCTCGCAGGCACGGTCGGTCTCACCGGGCGGCGGGGGTGTCGGCTCTACTGCCCGTTGACTGGACGCCACAAGCCACGCTGTGGGACGTACTATCCGCTCCTCCTCAAGCCGGAGGGCTACAACGTGCGCGGGTGTATGCATGGCGATGTTCATCCAGCCGACCTCGATGTCGATCCTGATGAGCTCGCTGTGGAATATCTGGCGAATCTGGCACGGCTGATCGAGGCACCCAATCAAAAGGAGTACGAGCGACTGCGGCTTGAGACTGGTCTCACGAAGCCTAGTATCTTCTCAGGCCTCTCGCGGACTTTTGCGCTCCCTGGCTGCTTCCCGCTGGACTTCATGCACCTCGCGGCTTTGAATCTGACCATCTTGTTCTTTGCCCTCTGGCGGGGCACCATCAAAGGCGGCAAGAAGACCGACCCCGCCTCTTTCCCTTGGGCGGTATTTGCAGATGTGGACGACCCTGATGTCGACTACTTTCGGGACTTCGGTCGCGAGGTTGCTAGGGCATCTCCGTGGCTTCCAGGCAGCTACGATCGTCCCCCGCGTGACCTCTCAGAGAAGATCAACAGCGGCTACAAGGCTCAGGAGTGGGAGACCCTCTTCTATGGGTATGGGCCGGCGATGTTGCGCCGCTGGCTGCCTTTCAAGTATTGGCAACACTATTGCATGCTTGTGCGCGCAGCCCGTCTCCTTGGGTTGTGCTCGATCACCGCGGACGAGCTGTGCGAGGCTCAGGACCTTGGCGATCGCATGGCCATCGAGTTCGAGGTTCTGTACTGCATGCGCGACCCAGACCTATTGCACCACTGTCGCCCTTGTGTTCATGCCTTCACTCACGGGGCCCGCGAGGTGAAGAAGACTGGACCACTCCCTGGACATACGCAGAAGCCTATGGAGCGCACAATCGGGAATCTCGGGGAAGAGATCAAGTTGCCGTCAGACGCGTGCGCGAACATTGCTCAGCGTGCCATCCTCCGTTGCCAGAAGTGCGCTATCACCGGCCTGGTCCCTGGCCTTGCTGAGGTTTTCAACAAGAGCTATGAATTACCCGACAGCGGTATTGACCTCGGTGGCGGCTACTCGCTCCTTCGTGCGCGTGAGCGCACACCGCACTACATCTCTGATGTCGAGGCTGCCGCCCTCGATGTGTACCTGGAGGAGTCAGGGTGCACGCTGCCCCTCGACTCGCTCACGCCTCTCACATTGAAGGTGCAGCGCTGGGCACGCCTGCGGCTTCCAAATGGACAAATTGTGAGGTCGCGATTTGCGAAAGCCGAGCAGCAGCCTTTGCAGAAGATACGCATTGCACGGATTGCCAAGGTGGGAGGGTTCTCAATTCATATCTACTCGTACAAGCTAACAATACAAATACAGTTGATCATCAACGGCGAGGCCGAAATCGGAGAGGTCCTGTACTACTGCCGCATTCCTATCCACCAAGAGCGCCGCCTGCGCACGGTTGCCGTAGTCTCGCTGTTCGGTGCACGTCAACGCGAACTCTACTCCACCTCCCACAAGACGGTTTGGCTCTCGGAGTACCTGGGAGAAGAGGCGGTCAGAGTTGTAGATGTCGCATGCATTCAGTCTCTCGCCGCCATGGTTCCTGACTCCGACGTCAAGATTGACATAGAGGATCAAAACGAACCTCATTATCAGCTGGGCGCGAACTACTTCCTCGTGGAGAAGATGGGAGTCGAGATGTCTGCGCGGTACGACGCGGATGCAGATGCGAGGTTGCGAGAGGGTGCAGAGACGTAATGCGAAGGCCGAGGTGTTGCGAAATCGGGCAGTGTGAGCTCTACCTCGCTGGGGTCAGAGGTCGGTACAATGTGGTTGCCTGTGTAGACTGCGATGTAGCGAGCACGAGTGCGAGGTGTCATCGGATGAGCACAGAGATCCGGATCACAAAGGGCGTCGAGCTCTGCTATGTCGCCGGCGGTGTCGTATTCTGTGACAGAGGAAGCTGGTGTCCGGTTCCGGGAGCTCTTCGAAGGTGACGCAACATGTCTGGTGTTGCCAGTGTATGTGGAGATGTAGCGAGCCCGAGTGCGAGGAGTAATCGGATTGGCGCAGAGGCTCGGGTCACAGAGGGCGTCGATAGCAGCGATCTCAGCCTCGATGTCGGGCTCAGTGACAGACGAAGCTTGAGAGACCATGGGGGAGCTGCGCGGCATTGTCAGTGCGGTCAAAGCGATCATTAAGGTGCATCTACGCACCTCTGTCCCAGCGCGGTGGGTGATTTGTCTTCACAGTCACGAGCTTCCAGGACAGAGTCCTCAAGCTGATTGAAAGCCTCGGTGACCTCAGTGTAGATGTTTTGAACATCTTCGATGTCGAATTCGTTGACACTGGAGAGTTGTACGCTCGCGCGCGCTGCAACCTTGGCTAGATTGCGAAGGGTGCGTCGCAGGGCCAGGATGTTGTCCTTCGAGATGGAGTCAAGGACCGGGGTGATAGCGCGATGAGTGAAGCACGCCGCCATAAGGTACTCAGAGCTATTCGTAGAGCCAGAGGACGCGGTTGAAACGGTACTGTCCATATAGTTAGCCAGGAACGACCAGGGAGTGTGCAGTGACATACGAATGACAGTCTCCCTCGGATTTCGGAAGCCCGTCAAGCATCTCCATCAAGCCAGCGACCGGAGAGGGGACCTCGTCTGCACGCAGAGCCCTTGAGAGCATGTGGTAGACCATGGTGGCAGTCTGGAGGACATGCAAGCGGCAACGAGCACGGCCAGAAGCAGTCACATGACTGACGGACTTGTCGCGCAAATCGCTGTCGGTGTCTGCCATGGACCGCCACGACAACGACAACCTCGACCACATTAACGCGGTTGCCCCTCCTCTATCAAATGACATTCCTGGCGACAGTCTCAATCTTGCTGCTCTAGATCCTGCCAGGATGACCACCATGCCTGGAGACGATGCTACAGTGACCGCACACCCCATTCCCATCTCCCCGACTCACTCATTCACATCTGAGATGAGTACGATGTCGCCATCTTGCCCTTCTCAGCACGCGAGTACAAGCACGACCTTCCAATTTGCCTCCCATGCGGACGTTTGGGATATACCAGAGGTATGTGCCCTCAACGTTGTCCGCATTCAAGCACTAATGGTCACAGACTCCGAGCACCATCCACCCGGAATTCCTCTTCGCGTCACACAGTGATCTATTGCAAGTGCCGCTGTACAATGCACTTGTCCAGAAGAACAACGAACTCGTCGCTGCAAATGCGAAGCTTCAGCGCACTGTGGGACAGATGGAGGGCAAGCTCTCGGGCAAGGAGTGCGTATATGCGCACTTATCATCGAGTTCTATGGCTAATGAGTTCTAGGAACGCATATACGTCCTTGCTGGGCACTGTGGCAAGCGCGATCGCCCGCGGTGGCGGCGGCGGTGGCAGCGGGCGCGTCGATCCCCCGGATGATCCTGCAGATCACGTCTCCGAAGAAGATCTGCAAGAAGCGCAGTCCAAGGGTCGCTTCTGGGAGGAGACATCCTGGATTCCATACACCCAAGGCCAGGAGCTTTTCTATCAGGCGAAGAAGGACGGGGTCCCTCTGTACCTCGAGGACGCTAAGGGTACCATCATCGACACAGTGCGCTTCAAGGAGATCACCAATGCCCAGCGCCGCGTATGGCAGACTCTCAAGGACGAGGGCAAGTTACCCAGCAAGTGGGGTCAGAGGTCCACCTACGCCGAGGACCTCCACCGCCGCTCAATGTCCAAATTTCACGAGTTCAAGTACTGCGCCAACGACTACAAGCGCCGTCGCCTCGCGACCGATCGATACTCGGGTTGGTTCCGGACCCATGGCAAGACGACTGCCTCTCCAAGCGGCGACGACAGCGACGATGAAGAGGACCAGGACAGTCCGACCAGCCCTATCGTAGCCCGCAAGCGTTCATTCACGATGCCCCCTCCGATGTCGAGCTCATCTCACAAGCGTCACAAGTCCTCCACACCGGCCACACCTGCGCGCGCATCCACTGTGCAGCCGACCACTGCCACCCGCCGTCACCCATCCCTTGCCCCCCTTGCTTCTCCTCCGCCCGCCCATCGTCGCGTGCACTCTGTCCATCATCGTGACAATGAGGACGAGGATGAGGACGAAGATGACGATGGCGGCGACACTGAGCTCGACATCCCAACCATTCAGCGCGACTTCGTCGCTCGCTCTTCATCCCTCAATCGTCCAGGCCCCAACCACAGCGCCGTTGTCCGCCTCGTCGATCTTACAGACCCTGCGAAGCGCCTCGAGCTCCAGAACAAGCTGCGCAAGGTTGGCGATCCATGCGCGCACGTCCCTCGCGCACCGATGCCTGTCCCCCCATCCCCTGCCTCGGACCCAGACAGTTCAAGCAGCCAAGCAACTGCACGAGCTGCAGGAGCAGACACCGGAGGCGTGGACCCGGGTGCCACGAAGCTGCGCATTGTGAAGAAGTCCAACACTGCGCGGTGCGTAGAACATCATTCACAACTGGTGCTTTCACTTACGTTACTCCAGGAACCTCGCCGCTGCTGCCTACAAGAGACTCCATCCCAACGTCACCACCAACACATTTGCGATTCATTGGACCAGCATCACCAAGCCAGATCCCGCAGATCCCGAATACGAGGCAAAAGTGAATGAATATACTGTGAGTTCCCATACCTGCCCCATCAACGGCCAATCTAACTGCATTGTCAGCTTATTGAGGCTCGCCGCCTCTTCGCTCTTGCGCACCTATCTAGCCACCCGGCCGCGATGGTCGATGAGCTTCTGGACGAGTTTGCCAAGCTCGCCCCCGAGGATGTCACGGTACGCCTTGTGCCGCGCATATGCAACACCCTCGTCAGCATCTCACCTATGTCACAGATGTACTGCAACCGCGTGGCCGAGGCTGTAGCCAAGGAACTCTCCAAGGGCCGAGGAAAGGGCAAGGAGAAGGCTTAGCCCAGTAGTACTACTACATTACGCACTTCTTCACCTCGCATCTCTCTCCCTAGCACCTCATTCTCCTGTGTTCATTCGCTCGTATCTCGCTCTCGCCTGCATTCGTTGACCCGCATCTTGTTCGAGCTTCACACTCATCTCACTCGTTGTCGTAAGCTCTGTGTCCATCGCATCCCTCCCACTTGCAGTACTGCATGTATAGTAGACTGATTGTATCGCTGTCTCAGCCATTCTGTATACCAGCAGGACCTGTATGGTACGTTCCGTGGCCGCTCTAGTATCAAATACGACATATATTGGACCAGCCGAGATACGCTCGCATGTGCTACGATGTGTCGCAGAGGCAATATGTTGGATATGTTCTCATACGCTACAATGTGCTTGCGCTGACGTCGTATGCGAGCGCATGGGAGCGTATAGTCCTATACGCTGCCATACGCTCGCGGATCGGGGTGTGCGACGCATGTGTCCCCATATGAATGCGTGTTCCGTCCATGCGCTCCCATGTGCCCGGCATATGCCCGCGTATGGGAACCTAGGCGCGCGTAGTCAGTTCTCGCCGCCGGACCCTGTCCTCGAGCTCACGCCGGCGTGTCTCCAGCTTCCTGGTAGTGGCGGCGTCATTCGAGTAGTCCGTCGCCCCGGAGCGCGGAGCAGTCCACTGATAATTATCAGGCACCGCGAGAAGGAATTGCTCATCGGCAATCCCAAGCTCCTCACTGAGATCCGATCAGAGATGTGATCGAGGACGGAGGCAAATGACTACTTACCGAGCAGCGCGCAGATCCTGCAGCGTCTCGACGTAGGCGACAGCGTGCACGTCCCATGGGGCCTCATCGCGTAAGGTCCGGAAATACTGTTGCTCCTCCTTCTCGAGCGTCTTCATCTTGTCGAAGGTCAGTCCAAGAGCGCTCATTGACTCCTGAACAAGCGGCTTCTTGTTTTGCAGGATATCGAGGGCTTGTACGTAGTTGTTGTAGAGCATGACACCGAGGTTATTGTACTTCTCGTCGTCCCAGTGGCGGAAGTAGGTGTGGATAAGGAGGGTGCGGCGGTAGGCAGATGCATATCGGATGACGTTGGCGAGTTGATTTGATGAGCTGAATAGCCGCTCCATCGTCTCCAGATCTTCGATCCCGAGGCCCTCGATAACGTTCGGGTGGTTCTCGAGTTGGCACGGGTAGGCATGCGAGTAGCCATGGAATGCATTGACGATGACGCGACCTCCGAGTGCCTTGAATGCTTCTCCTAAAGAACTGTTCATGAGCGTTGTCTTGAAGGTGCAGCCGATGTCGAACGCCAAGATGATCGCTTCTGCGATCTCCCTGATGACCCCGTCCGAGATTGCTAGCGGATATTTAGCGCTGCGGGGTAAATTAAGCGTTAGCGTGATGGAAAAGGATCTCAATCCAGGCACCGGGGACTCACAGTTCCCCGCTCCTGATCATATCAATCAGCCACAGCACGAATCCGTGTCGGCATGCCGCCGCAAAGACACCGGTCTCCTCGAAGATTGCCCACATGCGCTTCTTCTCGTCTGAAGCGGCGGCCTTCCAGTTGCTCGCACAGGCGGATGCAGGGGCACCATCGGTAGGATCACCCTCTTCGCCGTCGCCGTCGCCGGTGCCGTCGCCGTCGTCGCTCTTGTCGTCGGTATCATCCACCACGGGGACATTGACGTGGGGCTGCGTTTGCTTCGACTTCACCTCGTTGGCAAACTTGTCGACTGTCTCCCGCGGAATGTAGTAGTCGCTCTTGAACGTCCTAGTATCGCCGACTTTCCGGGTGCCGAAGAGCTTCACACGTTTGAGTGAGTTGTTACCGTCCATGACGTACATGCGGTCCCAGACTGGCGGTTGCTCGCCCTGGACCTGATCATCAGGCACAGCATCAGCACATCAGAAAGCAATGCAGTGATGTATACACGTACCTTGTAACTGCACGCCGGACAAGCCCATCGAGGACGCCAGTTGGGCGCATCACGGCCCAGCGCGGTCTGGACCTTCGCGTAGACGTGCTCCATCAACGTGAGATACACATCGAAGGCATCAGAGATGGCCTTCCGATATCGCCGCCGGTACGGAGTCTAGAATGCAGTCAGAGGAGGGCAGAGCTGATGGATAGGAAGGTTACTTACGACGTAGCGATAACAAACCATTTTTGTGAACGCCTCCACGCTATACGACGCTTTGAAGCGTCGAATGTCTTGAAACAACTCCAACGTCTTCAGCGATACAGCAATTGTGGGCTTGTCCGGGGTAGCACCTAGGTAGCCGTGACGAATGAGCGCCTCTGCGGGGTTCTGGTGAGAGCATCTTGGCACTACGATCGAGGTCTTGCATGTGAAAAAGTCGGTGACCTCGATCTCGAAGTCGTAGTCGGATGGTGTAGGCGGAGCCATCGGATCATCAGGCGGATCAACCTCCCCATCTGACTCCGGGGCAGCCGGCGGTACGGCCTCTGGTGGGCGTGAGGGATCGGAAGCGGGCGGGCTGTCTTCTTGCGGCGGCGGGTGGGGAGGAGGCTTCCCGTCATACTTCCACGCCAGATATGCCGCGAAGACTTTTGGCATGATCTCTTGCCAGCGTGCATCCATGTTCTCGACGCGCTGACGCCATGTGCGGCGGTCCTTGTATTTTCTATAGCCCTCCCTGCAACGTAGCGGATATCATTTACTGCAAATATTAGCGTGTAAGTAGACATACCTAGGTTCCAAGAGATCGCGCAGAGCCGCCGCGATGGTGTCTTCATTGTAATTGCCGTCCACATTCTCCCATCCCGTGGCGTCATCCTCCTGGTCTGTGGTAACCATCAAGTCCCGCGCCTCCTCCATACCGTCCCGGGCGACCTCGACAGGATCGCGTCGCATTTCCGAGAGAATCCTGCGGCTGCGAGCGCTGAGCCCTGAGGAGCAAGTTCAGTATGTCTATGTACTGATGATCATGCTCCTTACCTTGGACCAACTTCTCATACTCCTCTGCTACCCTCTTCTTCTCTGCCGCTATCTTCTGCAGTCCAAGAGTTTGCACCTTTGGCCGGCTGATGCTGGATCTCGATCGTCGGTCCCTTGACGGTCCTACTATATTGACTGATCTTGAAACTCCCTTGGGAGGCATGGTCGATGCTTGACGGCTGGTTGATACGACAGCCCACGATGTACAAGTACAAGTACCGATGTTGTGATGGATACGATCCCGACAAGGAGGCGGCGCGAAGCGCGCATAGGGCGGGAGCCCCGCCAGGCACCGGGAAAAAGCGCGTTGGCCACGCGGCGAAGATCAGGCACCCCACGTTTCGGAGTTTGGAACGCTCGGAATGCGCCGCTTTCCACTGATCTCCTGGCGCTTCCCGCTCTCCTCCTCGCACTCGCT
>ML211657.1:0-16093 GCA_004369055.1 Polyporus arcularius HHB13444
CGATGTCGGTCCAGAGCTTTGCGGAGACCGTAACGACAAGGCTACCCTACCGCATGGCACATATCAAGGCTTGTTTATTTGATGTCCCTAACGTCATCCAGTCGCTGGACGGGAGGTTGACTCACGACGGGATGGTCTTCATGGTGTCGTCGCGGCCTGGATGATTATAGGTTGTACGAAGATCGTGTTCATGTTCTACGAGTGACCATACTACATTGCGCTCCCAGGGGTGATACTTATGACGATCATCCGGACGCATCTCCATCCAGTCTTCCGGGTTCCTGTCTCCTGGATTTGCTGGTACCCGCCTGGGGCGAGATGTGTCCTACCGGACTGGCTTCTTCGCTAATGTGAGCACCCCTGCGTTGATTCGATTCCGCCGCATCGTCCTCACTTTCGTATGCCTAGGGTGATAAGCCCGCGCGACCGCTCGAACTCGGTTCAGGTGCCGCCCATCCACGGGTCACCTTCTGACCTGTCTTCCCTTGCGCTCATGCGACGCCGAGCGGCGTTCTCAGTCGGAAGGTGAGTACCGTGGGTCCTGCGCGATTTCAGTGCAAGGTCTGCATGACAACGCTGCGTATCATGTCCCATCGAAGAGCAGACATATTCAAGAGACCGGGGTGCGCCTGAAAGCCGCATTTGTGCGCTCAGCTTCTGCGCAGAGGAGAACAGTTTGGGACGCGTTCGTGTCCGTTGCTCCCATCCGTCACTTCGGCGCGATATGCTCCAGGAACGAGCTCCGTCTCAACGCTTCTTTGCCGCAGAAGAGAGCGACCCTTGCGGTATTGGGCGCGAAGCCAACCTCGAGGCCTGGGGATGGGAATCTGGACATGGGAATCCGACGTGATGTCGGCCTTTGTCAGCTGAATGTCCAACTCAAAATTGTAGCGCCGCCCGTCCTTGGGAATCGCGTTGTACATGCAGCTACTGCACATGCACCATACACCAATGCACTGGCCATGGGACTGGCGTGGATGCTCAGTGAGTTCAGCCTTGTATGTCCAGAATATCCTCACGTGTTCGAGTGGGCAGGAAGCCTCAGTTGCCAGGTACATGGGAGAGATGCCGCCAACAGAAGCCCTGCGGTACGCCGCAACGTCATGCACGGTGCTCAATTCTCCGGGCCGCGAGGCACGAGCGCAAGGAGCGGACATCAAGAAGAGCCAAGCGAGCACATAAGGCGCGACAGACGAGTTCAGGTGCCCTGGTCGCCCGCCCTCAGCCCGCTCCCCTCACTGACGTAGCCCACCATGTCCGAGTCAATGGCGTTGTTCCAGAATGCCTTTTACGTCGGCAACAACTTCAATGCCATAATCTATGGTGAGTCTCGTTCAACGATATGCTCTTCGTCGGGTATACTGACTGAGGAATACATCTCGCAGGTATGCAGCTCATGGTGTACTTCATGACCGTCCGCGTCATGCAGAGCCGGAAGCACAAACACGCACCCTCGGACAAGTTCTTCCTCCTCTTCACGACCATTATCCTCCTCCTAAACACCGTCTTCGTCGCGACCGAGGCCGTATTCGGCGAGGAAATGTGGGTCGTCAACGCGGACTACGAGGGCGGCATGGACGCGTACCTCTTCGACTTCGCGTCCGTGTGGTACCAGACGTTCGGCACGGCCGCGTCCATCGTGCTCAACCTGCTCAGCGACGGGTTGCTGGTATGTACACGCTGCCATTCGTCGGTGATAACCCACACGGCGGCTGATGGTCATGATGCAGATCTACCGCTGCTGGGTCGTATGGGACGACCTCCGCGTCATCGTGTTCCCCGCGATCGTGTACCTCGCCTCCTTCTGTATGTTCGCCACCGCCGTTCGCAGCTTGTGCTCTCATACTCACAGCACGCTTTACTGGCAGCGCTGGGCATCGCGCAGCTATACGAGTCCGGCAGGCCGCACTCCAACTACTTTGCTGGCCTCGCGAAGAACCTCGGCATAGGCTACACGTCGTGCATCATCGGACTGGAGGTCCTCGTCACGTCGCTCATTGCGTCGCGCATCGCGTTCGTGGGGAAGCAGTTCGGGCGGTCGATGGGCCCCAACAATGTCGGAGGGGCGTACACCAGCGCGGCTGCCATCATCGTGGAGAGCATGCTGCTCTCGACGCTTACGGGCATCGCGTACATCGTCACCTTCGCGCTCGGGCACCAGTTGGAGATCTTCTTCCTCTCAATCTATGTCATGATGACCGTTAGTCCCTCCGTCGACCCATGCGTGAGAGCTCATCTGACGGAATCATGCGCAGTGCTTCGCCCCGCAGTTGGTCGTCCTGCGTGTCTTGAGCGGGCGCGCGTGGACGCGAGACAAGAGCTCGATGTTCGGTCAGGACTCGAAGTTGGAGTTCACCGGACGCTCGACTACACGCATTGACCATGAGGAGTCGGAGAAGGAGAAGGGCTCGCACGTCATGACGTCCAGTGTTTCGAATTCTTCTTCCGTAAAAGTGGAGGATGTGTAAGTCTTCTCGTGTTTCGAATTGCTATACCCAACAATCATCTTCGCGGTTGCTATTGTTATCGTATCTTAAGGCGTTGGAGGCGCCATCCGGAACAGCTTGATAAACTCAGTGAAGGCTCGTGTCTTTTGGTGAATGAAGCCTGCTGGTGTGGCGGGCATCGGAAAGATCGATGTACTTACCACTTACCTTACGTGCGGCCTGTGATCGGGTCGAATGGATCTAGCTTCAAAATAGGGTCATGGGGCGGAGACTGCTAGCATGCAGTTCGCGTAATTCGAGGTAAAATGAGCTCATTCGATGCATGGACTGGTATCAATGGACTACAACTAGACATCTACGAAGCAATGTCAGGACCCGCCAGACGAGGGTCCGCTGAGGCTGGACGCACCGAACTTCTGCCCGGGCAGCACCGTGACTCCACGAAAGACTACGCTTCCGATGACTGCTGGAAAGCGCGCCAGTCTACCCAGTTCTGCTCCATCGCACCATACAGCCCCGGCCAATCCCTACATATACGCTCGCCTCCAGCCCGTGCCGCAGTGTAGTTCCTAGTCATCGCATCGGCAGGCTCGAGCGTCGTGTCCGCGGAGCACATGACAAATTGTCGGATGACGTTGAGGCAGCGCGAGACGTGCGCACGTTCACGGAGGTCCGTCGGTGGGTCCTCTTGCGCGAACGCGCCTACGATGTAGCGGGCGCAGTGGAGCTGGTAGGAGAACCCGGTGTTGAAGAAACGATGGTTGTGTCCGAGGCGGATGTTGCTATCCCCAACGGCCCCGGTGTAGGCCCATTCCAGCGTGCTCTCGGGGGACGTGAGGGAGAAATGGACGCTCTCTTCGAAGGTTAACCTGACCGAGGCTCGGGCGGACGGCAGCGGTAGGTACGGTGGATAGTCCTCGTCGAGAAATGCTACGGTTCATCAAGCCTCAATCCCGATATCTGAAGTACGTAAAAAGACACTCACTGTAGCGTGACAGAGGCGGCTTTCGGAGTGCAGCCCCAAGTCGGGTTTCTCCAGCCAGGAGGATGTCAACGACGACGTTGGCGAGGCCAAGTACACAGAAGAGGGTTCCAACGAGAGCCCGTGATGCAGGTAGCATCCACATGAAGGAAGATGTTGTCAAGTTCTCCGGGGCGCGCCGCCTAGCTGCAGATACTCTTGTGGCCGTGGCTGGAGGCTATGCGATGGTTTCAGGGCGGTGCACATCATCAGCCTTGCCTCAGTCGAAGTCTCGAAGAAAGAGATTACATAGCCAATCTCTGGAAGTTGTGAGCAAGAGATGCATGCGAGGAGCTCCCACCAAGTAGAAGTGGTGGTGGTAAGTAATAGTATAGTAAGTAGTACGAAGGCGCAGCAAGCTCGTGCTTGATTGCCGAATACTTACGTAATCCCGGGTACTTACCGCAGGTACCGCAGCACACCTTTGTACACAACCACATACATATAAAAGCCAGCGTTGGGCAGGACATTCGCTACATCTCTCGTACTCATCTCTTTGATCGACTCCTGGCAACACCGAGGCAGCACAACGCTCAATTGAAGGTGATTTTAAATATCTGACATACATCCGACGCTATCAGTAAGTGCTCATCTATCCACCATCGGCTTGCCTTCGCTGCAGCAGAACATGCATATCCGCACATCTCGATTCTTACCTGCAGCGCATGTTCTTTTTGCTGAGATGCACGGATCGTTCCATCCAGCATTCTCGCGCACATTTTTCTGTCACTATCAGTCTTCCGGGTACTCACACGTTCTCCAGTTTCCCGTCTATCCTCTTATGAGTCAACAGCAACGCGGTGGTGGTCGCGGCCGTGGGGGTCGTGGTGGTCGGGGCACTCCCTCGTCCTCTGCTCGAGGAAGAGGCAGCCCAGCGCCTTCCGCGGCCGAGTCTGGGTACAGCGGAGCCACTGGAGGCGGTGGCCCTCGCGGCCGTGGGGCTCCTCGTGGTGGTGGCCCCCCCGTCTCCAGCGGAGGTAGTTACGGACCAGGTCGCGGCGGAGGGCGCGGTGGAGGAGCCTCACGCGGTGGTTTTGGTGGCCCTGCGGAAGTCTTCGCTGCCGGACAGTCATTACAGCTGGAACCTCGTATCCCCGATCTCGACAAACTCGTCCAGTCTTTCAAGCGTCTCCAGGTGCAACCACAGATGCCTCTTCGTCCCGGATGGGGCCAGCTGGGCAAAGCTGGCGTCATCCGGACGAACTTCTTCGCGGTGAAGCTCCCGCCGAAGATGACCTACTACGAGTACGAGATTGCGATCTTGCCGAAAGCCCAGGCGAAGGGCGATCGGCGCGGTCGCATCATGGAGCTCGTCGAGGAGAGTCCGCAG
Source organism: Polyporus arcularius HHB13444 (assembly GCA_004369055.1). Taxonomy (NCBI): domain Eukaryota; kingdom Fungi; phylum Basidiomycota; class Agaricomycetes; order Polyporales; family Polyporaceae; genus Polyporus; species Polyporus arcularius. The sequence goes on from ML211657.1 coordinate 4,799, forward strand.
TTCTCCCAGTATGTGCGGCATGTGGCCCACGACCGCAGTCAGAGGATGGTTTCCGCGGAAAAGCTACCGCAGCCGCTAGAGATCCCCATCCGATATCGTGAGGAGGACCAGACGGATGACCCCAAGGCCATGACGTTTACTGTGGAGATCAAATTGCTCGGGGAACTCAACACGTCGACGCTAGTTCAGTGAGTACCACACCCCGTACGCTTCCGTCAAGTCAGCTCATAGGCTTTTAGATACATGAGTGGCGACCCTCGTCACCGCGACGTAGACACGCAGCCTCTGGTATCGGCGCTGAACCTGGTCCTCCAGCAGTATGCATCCAGGCGAGGCGTCCGCGTCGGTAAGAACAAGTATTTCTTCCCTTCGTCATCACAGCACCACCCGTTGTCTCTCGGCGTCGAGGCGTACCGCGGCTTCTTCATGTCCATTCGCCCCATGTACAAGCAGCTGATGGTCAACATCAACGTCTGCATGACCGCCTTCTACACCCCTGGGAACCTGGCGGAGGCTATGCTCGCGTTCAGCCAGCAGACGGGGGGTGGTATGCCCCAGTCGTTCGCTGATCGATTGAAGGTGTCGACGAAGCACCTAGGGTACACAAAGAAGCACACCATCTTCCGAATCATGACCGGCAAGACGGCCGCCACGGAGAAGTTCGACTGTCCAGAGCTCGGTGGCATGATTACCGTGGAGAACTTCTTCAAACGCAGTATGTCCTCGTTCGTCTCTTATTTGTCTTTGCTCATCATCACCGTAGAGTATCGTATCAATCTCCGCCACGCCCGCGATCTCCCCCTGATCAACGTCAGCTCGAGGCGGGACAAGCAGATCCTACTACCCGTCGAGTTATGCGAGATCGTGCCCGGGCAGGCGTACCGCGGCAAGCTTGACGCGGAGCAGACGGCCGCAATGATCAAGGTTGCATGCAACCCTCCTGCTTTCAACGGCAATGCCATCGTCAACCACGGCTTCGAGGAGCTCGGCCTTCGTGCAAACGCACCAGGCGCAACGCTCGGCGCATTCGGTCTCAGTGTCGCTCCGGAGATGACCGTCGTGCCCTCCCGACTGCTCCCAGCGCCCACGGTCTCCTATCGTGAAGGGAGGCCGCCGCAGGTACGCGACGCCGGATGGAACATCCTCGAGGTCAAGCTGCAGGCCGGCGGAACGATGACCCGCTGGGCTGTCCTCCTTGTTCAGGAAGGTCGTCGCGGCGAGTTCCAGGGTGAAAGGGATCCCGAGCTGATGACCTTCCTCAAGAAGTTCCTCGCGAAGTGCAACGCTGCGGGGATCAATGGCGCCAGATCGGAGCCAAAGATCATGACCGTTAACCTCCCGAAACCGCGCGAGGACGGTCCAAACCGCGAGCGCGCTTTGGAGGCCATCAAGCACACGTTCCGTGACAACCTGAACAAGGACGCGAAGCCGAGCTTCATCCTCGTCCTCCTGTCTGGGGTCGACAAGTTTATCTATCACGGCATCAAGAAGCTCGCAGACGTCGACATGGGCATGCACACCGTCCACATGCTGCTCATGCGCAACAAGGCGCGTCCGGAGCAAGACAACAAGCAGGACCAATACTTCTCGAACGTCGTCCTCAAGGTCAACACGAAGCTGGGCGGGATCAACCACGCGCTGGACCAGCGCTCCATGGCGTGGCTGAAGACGAAGAAGACTATGGTCATGGGTATCGACGTGACGCACCCGAGTCCGAAGAGTGTCCCCGGCACGCCGAGCATTGCGGCGGTAGTCGCGAGCGTCGATGATAACTTCGCGCAGTTCCCCGCTAGTCTCATGCTGCAGAAGGCGGACTGGAACAAGGAGAGTAAGGAGGTGAGCTATCATCTTTTATTCACGCTTACTTCGCCCTCGCTGATCGTGTACATGCACACTAGATGGTGGAGGGCCTGACGCAGATGACGATCGAACGCCTTCAGCTATACCAGAAGAAGAACAAGCGTCTTCCGGACAGAATCATCGTCTACCGCGATGGTGTCTCCGAGGTACGAGGACCCTCGCTTCCTTCCCTCTTGCATGAGCTCATTGTGCCGTATAGGGCCAGTATTCCCAAGTCATCCAGCATGAACTGCCGAGGCTTCAAGCGGCCTTCAAGCAAATCTCCCCTCAGCAGCCATACAAGCCCAGCCTCACGATCGTCATCTGCGGGAAACGCCACCATGCCAGGTTCTGGGCGCCCGACGCCCAGAACGCGTCGCGCAACGGCAACACGCTCCCTGGCACCGTCGTCGACAAGGGTGTGACGGATGTCTACAACTTCGACTGGTATCTCCAGGTACGTGAGCCCCGCCTCGTTGGCTTCGGCTGATACTGATACCGTGGCAGGCGCACAACGGGCTGCAAGGACATGTGCGGCCTACGCACTACACCGTCGTGTACGACGAGAATGGCTTCGACGCGGACACGCTCCAGCAGGGTACGCACACTGCGAGCTACCTGTACGCTCGCGCGACGAAGGCGGTGAGCTTGGTCCCCGCTGCGTACTACGCGGACATCGCGTGCGAGCGCGGGCGGAGCTACCTGAACGTGCTGATGAACACCGCGGACGACCGCTCCTCCGTTGCTGGCGGGGCCAGGTCGACGTCTACCGCGGACCGGGAGGCAGAGAAGGACCGCGTGTTTGAGAACGCGAGGAAGACTTGGGGTAATGGCGTCCATCCGGACTTGAGGGAGAGTATGTTCTACATCTGACGCGGACGGTGCGGGAGGCTGATGGTCAGATATCTGCTTGCGTGATCATCTTGGGTTGAACTTGTACGATTGTCGTTTCTTTCGCGCATTGGACTAGGACTATTTGATGGATTGGATACCAGTTGCTTGCAATTCATCTTTTCTCACCGTCTCCATGGGCACTGACAGGCATCGACTCCCTCCTCATCTATGGGCGCTGCTCATCGTCGCGCTTCTACTTCGACCACCACCACGTAGCGTGAACACAACTGCGATTCCCATTGTCGGTGAGGTCGCTGGTGCTCTTACAGAGACAACCGCAGGATCGGTGCAGTCACGCCTGCTGACCCTCGCTACGTGTAGTCTCGTCGCAGTCAAGACATCCCCCATAACGGAGTCACCGCCAGACGACACGACATCATGTCATCGGAAGTGGCGCCATCAGCTGTAAGTCACCTTTTCTGTCAATCTCGTATTTCCATGGACTGAATCTTCGTTGTGACGCACTCTAGCCAGTCGATACGTTACCTCCAGAGGTTTTGACGGTCATTTTCAGCGACCTGCAGGATGTCCTGGAATGGACGGGACCGCCGTCTATGCATAAGTTGGGACACGTCGTACATCTACAGAGTCGGACGTGGTTACGCATCTCCTGGGTCTGTCGCTACTGGCGCGCGGTCTCCTTGGCCTCTCCCAGACTTTGGTCCACCCTCTCCGACTCCGGACACTGGAAGAGCATGGATTGGCTTCCAGCCTTCCTTGAGAGATCTCGACAATTTCCGCTCGACGTCAGTATATGGCGCTCCAACCCCGCAAATATGGCAATAATTCTTACTGAGTTGATTCAGCATGCAGGGCGGATCCATGCTCTCTACCTGTGGACGAAGTCCATACCCCTCTCCTCCCTCCTTGCGCCATTCGAAGACGGCTTTCCTATCCTAGAGGAGATCGTTCTACGCGACTACATGGACCCTCAGAGTCGAGAGGCGCAGCCCCTACTGCACCTGTCTCCATCGCGCTACCCAACCCTTCGCAGGGTCTTCCTATCACAGGTCGCTGTATCCTGGCATCACAAAGACCTATTCCAATCACTGCATGAGTTGGTAATAACTCGATGCCGGAGAGTCGAAGCGCTGCCACCCGCGACTCTCCTCCGCATACTGCGCCAGTCTCCCGAGATCGAGATTCTCAAGTTCGACGGGCATATATGGTCGGAAGAATACGTAGGACTACCACACTCCCGGGAGCTTTCTCTACCTCATATGAGGCAGATGGAGCTGCGCGGATCACCACTTCCCCTATCCCGATTCCTGGACCAGCTCGTTCTACCGTACAGTACGAACGTTTTGATCGACTACGAGATGGGGTACCATGTCGGCGATATTCCCTCAGGAATCTCTATGATCTTGCCTCGACAATCGGCATTCCAAGCTCTCCTCCCCAACTGGTCGTCTCTGTCTGTCGACATCGGTGGGAGATCCGTGTCCTTCGCTGCAAAGAGCAACTACCATAGCCGTGGAACTCTCAAACTCACTGCCTTCGTCCCTCCAAGGCACACGGTCAACCTAACGACAATGCTCTGGGACGACATCCTGGACGCGTTCTCGGGGTCACCCCTAATGGATGTGGGGATCAACTATCACTCTCTCGCGAATATCACGTCGGATATGTGGGCCACGCTCTTTGCGCGGGTCCCTCACCTCGGTACTTTAGCCACCAGCGCCGAGGGAGAGGTTGATTACCGTGGGGACCTCTCTCTTCTCGAGGCGCTGTTCAGGGTGATGGAGTTGCGAAATCCCTCAGATGGAGAGCCGTATGGTTCTCGTCTACGCACGCTCCACCTGTGCCACTTCACAATCGACAAGCCCTTTGCCTACGCCATATTGCGCTTGCTCAGGTTCCGTAATGCCAACCACGCGCCACTGCAATGTCTTGTATTCCGAGATCCCTTCTGCAGGCATGAAGTTGATTCAGTGGACTTCCTGGCGCAGTTGAAGGAGCTGGTAAGGGTCGATGTCAGGTGAGCGTGATCCTTAATTCCTCGCGAGCCAACTTACGATGCGATTTTTGCTCAGGTACAGTACACGTGGCTCAGGCGCATTTAGGTGAGCAGAAGTCCATACTCACGGATGTACTTTCAGGACGGTAGCTCAGCCAGTATTGCTCATTCAGGTACTTGGACGACACAACTTCTTTCACGGAACAGGAGGTGCTACATGAACAATAGCCGCTCCGAGTTTGCGACACTTTGTGTAAACTAATAAACGACGTCTTCTTCACCGACAAGGGCGCGATATGCCCAGTCTGGATTGTCCCAGTGAACCTGACAGCACGAACGTCAGAAACATACCGAGCGTTTGACGAAGGACATACGAAGTGGTTCCCTTTCTTTATCCGCACAATCCTGATCTCCCGAAGAGCTGCGTTTCGATCCTTCGCATCCTCGAGCTCGGCGCGAAGTCTCCAGATTCCGCAAGCGACCTCCCATACAGATTGCTCGCACCATATGAAGCGGAGTTCGGTGTTAGACCACTCATCTCCAACTCCTTCAGACGACTCAGAGTCGCTGCACCTGAGACCCTCTTTGCTTCTGCCAAGGTACAGTGCATGTTCTCGTAAGATCGCAAAGAGCCCATATTTGATGGCACTCAGGAGCAGTCTCGAGTCCGAGCCGCCGAGCTCGCCGGGAGGCGGGTACACACAGGTTGCGAGATCTTCGAGTGTGAGTCTCTCGATGGTCGGGGAAGGATCCTCAAGCGGCTTGCGCCTCTCCAATGCGTCAGGAGAGTCGCCGTGTGAAAAGTAGCCGGTGACCCATCTGTTGAACACTACGACCTTCTCTTCCTTTCCCAGCACTGGGTCGAAAAGCGGGTTGTACGGGTCTTCCGGAGGAGGATAGCCCATGAGGACATACGAGAAATCTGAGTCGTCGACATCAACGATCGGCTCGATGCGGAGAAGGACCAGAGCTCACCGTAGCATATGACACGACGCACATATTTTGAGAGAGATACGTCAGTGGTCGGGAACGAGGAGGCGAATGCAAGGAGGGCCAGCATCCAGACTGAGCCGAACGACCAGCCAGCAATCACGATACCGCCAATATTCTCCTTGGGTTTAGCGGGTGGGACTTGGTCGTGACGAACGAGCTCCTCAAGGAAGTCATACACCTCGCGCGCGCGAGCCCTCATATAGGATAGGAGGTTCAATCGGATTGCGGGAAGGTGGTCTCCGTCCGCGGTAGATGCAGAGGCAGTTAGTATGGCCAGTTCTTCTTCTGTGTACGGGATGCTGCCAGGGTAATCCCTACGATTTACGAGGAGAAGGCGGGTGCCCTGTGCCTTTACAACGGGAATGAGCTTCGAGAAGATCTCTAAGGGTGCAACGCTGAGAACTCTTGAGTCGAGTTATAATGAGAGCTGCGACATACCGCTGTTCCAGACGTAGCCATGAATAAATATCAGAGTGGTGTAGTCGACCGGCATATCCGGAACCCCGGTGTCGTGGACAACGTGCAAGCCTGTAGTGCCCATAGTGGCGTCAGCGTTCAGAAGTCTCCGGACCTTGTGAGCTTTATACCTGGGACCATAGCGTCCGAGCTGGGAGCGTGGATATGAGCACTGCCGAATGCGAGTCACTGTGAGAGCTGTTCCCTCGCATCCTGGGGAACCGGGCTATTCAATATTGCCACTGAGCTAGCACTTGAGAACTGCGAAAGTCAGAATGAGTACGGTTTTCCCGAGAGTAATGTGTAATGCGGACCACACCAGCTAGTGGTTATAAGGCATTGAGCACGTATATCAAAGCGATGACTCACTTGGGACTGTAACTGAGATGTTGAACGGCAAGACGAGGACCGGGCGCCTACGCCACGTGGGACGTGGCTCCTTTTTCCGGGTTGAACACTAGGCTTGTATTACTTACCGAGGGGGGTGCAGGTGGGTGCCGTGAGAACGTTGAGTTCGAATAATTAACGTTGAGTTCGAATAATTTGGCTGTGAGGATCAGTCGGACTCTGAACCTGCCAGCGCTCACCCAGCCCATGGAAAGCATCCTTCGACCTCCTTGCCGTTCTGCAAGCCTTCACGCCTTTTTGAAACATGCAGCGTGCTTTGGAGGTGCTCAGAGACCCCATTCAAGTTCTTTTTACATGGCGAGGAGTCGCAGAGAATGCACGAGAGAAACGCACACTCTCGTCTCGAAGCGTGAGTTTCCCACGGTACCCACCTGCACCCCCCTCGGTAAGTAATACCAGCCTCTATTAGGAGGTACGAGTAACTAGAGGCTGGCACTGCGAGCCTAGTTGAACACCGTCGGTCTGACACTGTCTTCTATAGTCTAGAACGGCGAGCCGGTGAGGTTATCGAATTCCTTAGCATTGTCGGCGGCCCGGTTTTTGATTTTTTGGTAGACTCGACACCTGGATACTAGTCGAACCGTCGGACGTCTACCTCAGCCGTCGACTTGACGAATAAGTAGAAGGCAGAGATGTGTGTACGTACGGCGCACAGACTTTGTGTGTTGCATCTCTCCGACTGACTTGTGTGCCAGAGCGTCATGCAGGACATTAACGAACTACCTCCCGAGCTGCTGTCGCTCATATTTTGGCACCGGCGTGGCCAATGCTCGCAACGTGACTTCGACTGGTTGACAGTCACTTGGGTCTGTCGCCGCTGGCGCAGAGTGGCACTGGCGTATCCGGCATTGTGGAGAACTATCTACGACGGAATGGGCCGATCCGACAAGTCCTGGATTCCAACTTTCCTGGATCGTGCTCTTGGTGCCCCATTAGTTGTCGCTATTGTGTTCTCCAAGGATGCTCAGTACACAGTGCAGGCCTTGGCTCCACACGCGCACATGCTCCGCGTTTTCCGCTTGCACACGACGCGGCGAGCTGTACTGCTATCCTCATACAACCTCATCAAGACGACCTTCCCATTTCTAGAAGAGCTTGCGTTGGCATGCCATCCTCACCAAGACGATCCAGATAGCGATGTCCCTCCTCCTGCTTCCTACGACCTACCGCGTCAAAATGCACCGCGTTTGGTCGATCTCGATCTCTGCGGGCTGCACTTCCCTTGGGATTCGACCGTCTACTCTTTGCTACGCTCCTTTCGCCTCTCCTGTCCCGCCACAAGAATCCCCATCCACCGACTCCTGTTGATCCTTCAGGCATGTCCGAGTCTAGAATCTCTATCAATGATGGGTGCGTTGCCGTTCACCGGCGAACCCGCGTTACACACCGCCATCTCAGGACCGGTGTCGATGCCGAGCCTTCGCAGTCTCGAATTCCTTGATGGGTTGGCTGGTATCACGGCGCTATGCGACAAAATCATGGTTCCTTCGAGCTGCAAGATCATCATCTATACCTATCCCCTCCACCCTGATCTTCCACTCGAAGAGTCATTGGCCGCCATCATACCTAAATATGCCGTACTCAGGTCCCTCGTGCAGCAAGCATACGCGCTCATCCTCCTCTCCGCCGAAGAGCAGATCAGGATCAATGTTACCCTGGAGTCATGTTCTGAACCCACGGTCAATATCTGCCTTCAGAGGACCATCGCCGAGGAAGCGCACATGACGACAGACCTATGGGAAGAATTGCTCGATGCATTCTATGGGGCGCCCCTCCTCGACGCAACCATTTCGTACATGTTCATCGAAGAGTTCACTCTGCACATGTGGCGCTCCTTCGCCAGCAATTTCCCTCGGTTGGAGACCTTGCGTGTTGGCAGGCAGGGGATGCTTAACGTTGGCGGAGTGGACGTCTTCATGCATCTTCTGGTCATGGTCGGCGGCGACCCACCTGAGAAACCATCATTCCTTCGCCACCTGCGATTGTTGGAGTTGCGTTCCTTGATCCTCGACGAGAGGACACTTGAGGCGCTCGTCATGGTGCTCGAGGCCCGGCGCGACTACGGGTACCCCTTGGCGGAACTCACGTTAACGGAGGCATACTGCAGAGAGACCATGGACGTCGATGCGGTGAAGAGAACTCTAGAGCAACAGGTGACGCTGTCGATCAAGTAAGCGTTGTGTCGACGATCCTGTATACTACTCAGCTAATCGTGCTAAAGGTACAGTGCTGGATCTTTGGGTAGGTTTGATGACGCGGACAGCTTCCGGTGAGTCATTCATGATTCCGACTATCTCGATCTCTATTGACGTGCTATCCATAGCTATCTAAACTTGGTGGAGGAAGCGTCAGAGGGTATTGATGATACGGCTAATTAGACAACTACTCTGAAGTGGTACTCGCTCTGTACTCCTTGGCAACCTAAAGATTCCCTTGAAGTCATTCTTCCCTGTACGATGGTCTCCCTCTCAGCCTCCCGTGACTCACGACCCGTTGTACCTCCTCCATACGGTGCCAATGCAACTGCGTCACAGCACATCGTATCTGCCTGATTGTCAGCACGGCCGCACACGTGCGGAACGCAGCAACCCTCACCGAAGCTCATCGCATGGTGCGTATCCGCCGTAAGAAGATCACTACTCTTCGGCGTACCTACGTGAATGCACAACAGTATCAGCATGCTTGCGTACAGAAGTCACATATCCGTCCTAAGATAGAACACTCACCTGATGGACAGCTTCACTAGCTTCTGCAGCCTTATAATGAACGACTTCACGTCAATACCGGTGTTACAGTGATAGAGCACAAGCTCCGAGAGCGGGGCGCCGATGGATGCCCGGCGCTCCAGCATAGAAATGATGTTCAGGGAGGTAGGCTCGTCCAACCGGACAGAGGTGAGCTCCAGTACACGGAGCCTCGTGAGCGCAACGGAATCGCCGTCCGCTGCCGGGGACGCAAGGGCTCTCAGGAACGAAGTGGCATCCCACACGTTTTGGAGATGCCGGTGAGTCCCGAGTGCGACGTGGTCGAGGAGTGGAAAGCGAGAAAAGCACTCCATCCACATTTCCGACACAATGGCGCCGACCACATCGAGTGTAAGGCGGAAGTCGACAATGGGTGAGTGGCGTGATGCTCCCAGTAATGCGGACCATGTCTCGGGGTTGAGCCTCGAGAAATCGTCGACTGAGCAGATCATACGGAGATAGTCCTCGCCGCACTTCATGCAGAGATCGGCAAGACCGTGGTTCGTAGAGAGGGTGAAGGTGGTGCAGGTGCGCAAGAGAGGCTGGAGCATCCTCTGCTGCGGGACGAGTGCTGCTACAGGATCGTCGTATGTACCGCTCAGACGTATGCGGATACTGCAGGTCGAAGGTACTTGGATGTACTGCGAGATGAAATCAACCTCCGGGAGCGTTCCCTTCAAATTCATTTGGCGCATTCGTGGAAGAGACACGTGGTAGGATGTCTCGGACCCATCGGGTCCCAGATTCGAGGGCGTCGGAAGCCCTATCCCAAATTCCAGTATTTCCAGATCCGGGCAGCCTCGTAATATCTAGAAGAATTCGAGGGGAGAAGGGGGATGTGCAGTAGAGTTGATCTTCAGCGAGCGTAACCCAGTGTAGACGGACGAGGACCACGGGATATGCGGGCCAATCAATCGTAAGCTGGTGAGCCGCGGGAATTGGTCGCGAGAAGCATTGATCGTCCCTGCGTCTATCTGGCCAAAGGGAAGAAAAGCCAAGAGCGTAAGCTCTTCGACGTTTCTCATCTCCTCCGTGAGAGGAGTAACAAGCTGGCGGTACGCGTCCTCTTCCGGGTTGTCGAGACAAAGGCGGAAGCAGCGGATAGTGAAGGAATACGGTTGTATGGTGCGCAGCGTCTCCGCGCAAGCACGGTCGTTAGCCCGTAAAGTGATATCCACGTCAAGGGGAGCGCCTGCCGCCCTCTCCAGGAAAACGGGAAGCCATCGCAAATTGTTCCAATGGCCTGCGTTGCGGATTGATGTCCATAGTACAGGCGCAGACAGGGCGACGGCGCGCCACCGGCGACAGACCCAGGTGAAGGAGATCCAAGCAGGAGTGGTGTGCGATGGATAAGACTGCCATCCGGTGGCCCACTGCACCAACTGGAAGATGTACACGAGGATTTCGGGAGGCATACGGTCAACGATCGAAGGTGTGTGAGGCTGCGGATTCGAAAAGATATGTAAGTCCCAACGTATGTGTGAGCAACTCTAAGGACAAAGAAGCTCACCGCGTTGTCACTGTCGAAAGAAAAATCATGACCTTCAGGAGTACCGAGACGCATTGGAGAGACGTGACGGCTTGTGGCAGCCATCTCTGTATGTGGGGGTGAGAAAGCGATGACTAAGTACCGGTAAGACGAAACGGAAGAAGAACCAGTTACAGCTGTTATCATAACGATAGGCCCCTTCGGGTATTTTATGCATGTTGCCGCTTGAGCGGAGATGCATATGCGATCACGCCGAGGTACATGCCGAGAGCGACGCGCTCTGCTGTAGCTGACGAGAAGATCGGGGTCTCGACGGAGCGTCAATAACCAAGCTAGCCGCTACTAACCGGCGTGATGTACATTATCTCAGAGGGGCCTATCGTTATGATAACAGTAGATACCGCCAGAATGAGTGGTGGACAGTCTAATGATGGCGTATCGAGAGTGCCAAGATGTTGGAACTTGGAAAGGACTTTGCATACCCTTGGGTACGATTGCGTAATCATAGTCAAGCG
>ML211658.1:0-15982 GCA_004369055.1 Polyporus arcularius HHB13444
GTTCAAGCGCCTGTGGTACGATACGCGATCACGTGTACTACGCGCGAGAGCCAAAGCGAACATTGACGCCTGGCAGGCGTGGTTGTTGGGCAAGGTGGTCATTCCCAGGGTCGATCCCGCCGTAGGCGGGCCGCCCGGCGCTTCCGGGGCGCTAAAATCCTACCCAGGGTCGCTCCGGGTCGACTTCAACAATCTTTCATCTTATCTCGTTTTCGTGCCCGCGAGAGTGCCATTTATCTGGCGTCTATCTGGCTCATAGGGTTAGGTTTAAAGTGGTCTGTAGGACCAGTTCCGACCACAAGTGGTCGGACCCTCGGAATGGCGGAGCTTCCGGTTGTTGTTTCCCGACGTTCATGTCCTTCGCTTGCAGGCCTTAGTCGCCCTCCCTCCCCCCTCCATCACTGCAACACCTGGGCGACACACACTCTACATCTCAATACCACCGACGATGTGGTCCAAAATCAGCAGTGCACTCAAGCGTCCCGAGACACCCGCGCAAGACTTCGACACCGACGACAAGCAGCAACCACAGACAGTCCTGTCGACCGTCTTCGACCGCCATCCGAACCTCTCTGTCTTCCATGATTCTAATGAGGTACCTTTTCCTTCACCAAGTCCACCAGCATCCCCCTCGAAGCATGGCCGTCGAGGTATCTTCAAGCGCACTGCCAAGACAGTCAGCGAGAACGATCAAGTCCCTCAACTTCCCCCCCTCAAGCTCTCCATTCCTAGTCTGAAGAAGGTGAAGTCGTCCCTGCATGGCTCTACTGGTAAGTTTTTCTATCTCCGTCGTCTGAGCTGTGTGTCGCTCCCTGGGAATATCTCGTCTTGAGCAGTATGTTCATGACGTACGACATACTTCGCTTATTCCGGGGGTTGTCTATGCACCACCCACTTTGGGATATGTATACCTTGATGTAGAAGCTGACTTGTTCTCTCAAGCTTCCGACGCATCCTCATTAAGCCGAGCTTCGACAGACTCGAGCCGAAGGCGGCAGTCCCAGGACTCCATTCGTCCACAATTACATGACTTCACTGCGCGCACGCCCACGACCCCCGCCGCAGAAGGACGCTTCGGCTCAGTACGTTCCATACTTCGCGATGGTAACACGCCTGCTACAGGGCAGAGCGTCCGCTTCTTCTCCCGCGATGCCTACAAGACGATCACTCCTGATATCTCCAATACTAGCGGAACCGGTAGCGAACCCTCGCCTGCCTCCTTCGCTGTCCGCATGAAGGTTACGAGTAGCACTCCTATTCGTCCCACCGTCCAGGACGTCTTCTCACCCACGCAGTCGTCCAACTTGAGACCTCTTCCTCCACCCGACGATAGCAACATCTTTGACCTCTCCCAGGACATCGACCTCCCGCCCATACCGATCAGCAAAGACTCGGTTCCCCTTCTCGACAACGCGATCGAGATAGCTTCTGACGCTGACACCGAGGGCACCGCTCTTCGTATAGACCCTGATGGCGAATATCGTTCCGGTACCCCGTCCAAGCATGATAGGAGCCAGTCCTTCAGCTTCGGGCAGACCGTCTTCCACTCGATCGGCGCTGCAATCCGGGATTCGCCTGCGTCCAATACAAGCTCTTCAAGTTCGCGGCGGGGTTCCATCAAGCCCAAGGGCAATCGCAATCGGGCCTACAGCGACACCGTGTTCCACTCAATGCTGCAAGCTCCGTTGACCCCACAGAAGGAAAACATCCCTCCTGAAGCGGACATTGATGACCGCTCGAAGAGCGCTCTCGTTCTCTACCCTGCTCCCGCATCCCCGGAGAAGAAGAAGGAGCAAGATCCTTTCGGGGCGCACTCGACGGCATACTACACTCCAGGAACCGGTGTACCTCCTACCCCACCTCAAGCTGTCCAGGCTCATGGTCGCAAAGCATCCCGCGAAGAAGATCTCATCCTCTCCCTGCGCACTCAGCTCGCCTTGCAGACTGAACTCTGCGCACAGTACGAGGTCGATCTCCGTGGCAAGGACGAGTTGATGCGCCTGATCCAGTCCCGCTTCGAGGAATGCGGTCGCGAGTGCGAGCGACGGAAGAATGTCATCCGCAGCTGGCGCAAGCGCGTCGCTGACCTCGAGCGGTGCGTCCAGAACCTGCAGCTGGAGGTCGAGCGCAGCAGGGAGGAGAGCATGGAGCGGAGCGTCATGGACGAAGCCAGTGGGTACGCGCTGCGGGCCCTACATGGGCAAATGGCGGCGTTGGAGCGCGAGAAGGCCGAGTTGGAGAAACGCGAGCGGTCTGCTGTCGAGGAGCTCGAGGCCACCCGGGAGGAGCTCTATGGCACCAAGGACGAGCTGTCCCGGAGAGACGAGGCGGAGCGCGAGCTCAAGGACGGCATCGCACGCGCCCGGGAGCAGATGGAGTCGATGGACGTCAGCATGAGTCTTGAGGAGGGCGAGCGGTCCCGTGTGTTCTCCACGGCCGGGTGGGATGAGGAGCGCAAGGCACTCATGGCCACGAACGAAGCGCTGCGTACGGAGCAGCTCACCCTCGAGACCCAGCTCGCGGATGCCCGGGAAGATGCGTTGCAAAAGGATAACGAGCTTAGCGTCCTCAAGGCTGAGCTTGAGGCCCAGTGGCGCGGCACAGAGAGGCAGGGCGAGAAAATCGCCGAGCTGGAGAAGGAGAAGGAGGAATTGCGTGGCGAGGTCGAGGCCCTGAACGCTAGGATCGGGGAGATGGAGGTTGAGTGGGCGCAGTCGGAGAACAGGAAGAACGAGCTCGAAGCGGAAGCGCAGGAGCTCTGGGGCGCGAAGGAGGAGCTCGAGAAGGAGCGAGACGAGGTGAGTCGCAATGGGACCAAGTAAGCGCGTATCGAGGTACTGACAAGCGCGTTGCAGCTCGATGAGCATCTCCGTGCCGAACAAGAGCACTCGGAAGGGCTCACTGCTGCCCTCCGCGAGCGTGAAGACACGGTCAGTGCTCTCGAGCAGGAGCACAAGTTCGCTCTGGAACGCGCGATGCGCGTCGAGGCCCGCCTCCGCGAACGCGAGGCCGAGCTCTCTGACCTTGTGAAGAAACAGTCCGACCGCGAGGACGATGCGGACCACGCGCAGACCGAGATCGCTAAGATGAAGCGCGAGCATGCGCGCATCGTCAACGATCAAAGCCGCAAGCTGCAAGATGTCGTCGCCCGTGAGGTCGAGGCCCGCGCCGCTATGGAAACGATGGTCCGGGAGAAGGCTGAGACGGACGTTCAAATCAGTAGCCTCAAGGAACGTACCAACGCACTCACCGCGGAAATGGAGAGGCTCAGGCGACAGGTGCATGAGCTCCAGCAGGAGAGCGCGGACAAGGAGGTCAAGTTGGTCCAGTTCGCGAAGCAACGTGCGCAGGATAAGGAGGACCTCAACGGCCTCAACATTGCCCTTGACTCGAAGCAGCAGGAGCTCGAGCTAGTGAGCATATTGAATTTCTCTACATGTATTCAATCGCTGACGTTGTTATGCAGCTCAAGAGGCGCATGAGTATCCGCGGCACCGCCGGGAACACTCCCGCTTCCTCGGCCAAGGTGCCAGCTTCCCGCCGCGAGTCTTCTATCTTCGGTACTCCTAGTATCGCTACTCGCCCGCCGTCCGTGTTGTCCGACACTGGTAGCACCACCAAGGACCGTCGCATGAGCGAAACGCCTTCCACGATCACCAAGCCTGCGCTTGGAAGGAGCATCCGTACGAATGGCCCGAGCAGTGCATCTGGCTCTCATGCGGCGAAGCGTGCCGTTGATGGTGCTATGGGCCCTCCCCCTTCAGTTGTCCGCAGCCAGTCCGCTACCGCTGCTACGCCCACGCGTATTCCTTCCGGTTCTGGCGCTCGCGCGACACCGAGCACCATCAAGGCTGCGGCGAATCCTCGTCGTATGTCCGCGTCGGTCCTTGATGCGTCGAAGCTGCGCCCGTCGATTTCGAGTCAGGAAAGGCTCCATCAGGAAAGGCTTCAGAAGCTCGAGAGGTTGCCGTCCGTCTCATCCGCGAGCGAGCCGGAGAAGGAAAACTCGGCGCCATCCTCGACGTCGAGCTTGAGCTCGTCCACTGCGTCAACGACCGCGAAAGTGACGCGGAGGATGAGCGCGATGCCCGCGTAAGCGCTGCAGCAGCGATTCTAAGGAAAGGCTGTTGTGAGTGTTATCTATGAGAGGAGTGGCCGCCGTCGCGTAGGCGGACAGTGTTGCTTCGAGTATGCCACCGTGCAAACATACCCCCGTTCTGTCATCATCTGTGTACTCATACGTTTAGTCTCGCATCTCGTCACCAGCATATCGCATTTACTCATACTCATCTAACATGCATCCATCACATCCACCTCCCCTTCCCCCATCTCCCCGCAAAGGCCTAGCTCCTTACGTTGGTCTTCTGCCCGCGAGTAGTCGCACGCCGGGCTCCCCACATCCGTCACAACGTTACCGTTCAGTTCACTCCATGCGTCTCAACACTCTCCCCTTGAACTTATGCAGTTATGTACTTCGCTTTCGCTGTGTACCTTGATATCGCTGCTCTCGTCCCGTCCCCGTCCCCGTCCCAACTCCCCATCCCGTTACCGTCTCAGCCTCCGTCCCCCACCGGTCCCCAGTCCTCCTTTCGCTGTGCATGTTGTCGGACTTGAGAGCTATCTATCAGCTTTGCGCGCGTTCGAGCCGTTGTCACATCTCCGCCCAATTACAGGGCCCCTAGTACCGTAGCATTTGTGCGCATGCGTCTGCAGTCAATTATTATAGGTGTCGAATACACGAGTATCATCCTTGTACAAGAGACAACGGTGAGCAGGCGCGGCCTCTCTACGTAGTACACTCATCTACAGTGCTAGAAATACAGTATGCGATCAATGAATCCAGGAGCATCCAAGCACAATCAACCGTTAACAGAAATAGATAATCAATGCGTTCCAACTCTGCGCACACGGTCACTCGATGAAGTCCGCGTCCGCGTCCAGCAAGTCCCACCCCTCGTCCTCTTCGACGATCCGCTCGGTCTTCACCTCCTTCGTGCGCCCGCTCGTGCCCCTCGCACGAACGCGCGTAGGGGTCGCCGCAGTCGCCTGCAGCAGCTGGCTGAAGTCGAGCGGGAAGCTCGCAGGGGTGGGTGGGGGCAGGAGCGGGCGCGTCGCGTGCGCACGGCGGCCGAGCTCCTGCGAGCAGCAGACGGCCCATAGGTTACCGAGGACGTCTCCGGCGTGCGCGAGTGGAACATCGACGGCCTGCGTGTGTGCGAGGTAGCAGACGTTATACAGGAGCATCGCGAGCGCGGTTGTGAATGCGCTGCCTGGAGAGGAGGAGGTGCTTGGTGGGGGCGCGGAGGCGAGCTGCGAGTCTGCGAGCGAACCGGAGAGGGAGGTGGTGCGCTGCGGGTAGGGTGCGCTTGGAGAGGGCGGCGAGGACGAGAGGGCTGAGGCGGGAGAAGTAGTTGCCCGGTGGGAGGTGGGGCGGGTGGATGAGGAAGAGGATGAGGATGTGGTGTAGGGGCTTGAGGAGGCTGCTGGAGGTGCTGAGGATACGTGAAGAGGTTGCTTCGTGGACCACCTGCATGCGAATAGGGTCAGTAAAATGCTATACGTGAGGGTAAGTAGGCGAACGAACCGTGCCCACCCGCCACTTTCGCCGCCGCGTATAGCACCAATCCATGGAATCCCGACACCCAGCAGCCCGCTTCCCTTTGAAGGACTCGAGGGCGTTGTGGAAGAGCGACTCCATACAATCTCGAAGGGCAGCTTGATACCAAGGTAGAAGGCGAGTAACGTCACAAAATGGATGGTGTGTGTAAGCACAGCGTTGATATGATCTGGGGGGTATCCTGTACGAAGCAATGTTGAGAAACCTAATTGTAGTACAATATTGAGATATGGGACTTACGACGGATGTCGCCTGGCACGGGTAGTACAAGGCCTCCGATAGTCCATTCCCCCTTCGTACCGGCCTTGCCTCCCAAAGGCGGTCGTCCGCCGACCTCGACCACACTGAATACTTCCACAAGCTCCTGGACGAGCCCCGACCGTGCGCGGGCTATTGAGTCTGACATTTGGGTCATTTGTGCTTGCAGCTCTTCGATCTGTCGGACAACTGGGTCTACCCCGCGCATGGGAATGGGCGTCCCGTACGGAGCGCTTCCAGAGACCACGCGTCCTTGTGTGGTGCCAAATGGATGGGACTGCGCACCAGATATCAGTGACGGCCGAGAGTGGCTTTGTGGTGGTGTCGTTGCGACTGAGAGTGGAGAGCGGACGGCTTGTGGAGAGGTGGACGTGAAGTAGTTGGTACTCAGAGGCCGGGCGGCCGAGGAGAGCGGGCGAGGCACTGGCGACGAACTGGAGGGAGGTGGAGTCGAGGAATGGGAGGACAGTGAGGAGTTGGGCCGATGGGATGTCGGGCGGTTGGATTGCGGAGACGTGGATATGGGTGCGTAGGGAGGAGAGACGGAGGTAGAGGGGGTAGAGGAGGAATGGGCATGGAGGATGGTGGAGGTAGCGATGGCAAGTGTACGCCTGCGTGTTGCAAGGGAGCTACGCAGCTTCTGTATCCGATCGCGTACTGCAACCGAGGTCAGTGGATGAAGCTGAAGGATGAGGAGCGAGGAGTGTGGATCACGCACGATCGTCGTTGGTTGACCTAAGCTGGTTCACCCCATGCCATAGTTCCTGTACCCTCTCCTCCCTTCCCTTGCACTCAGAGCGCCGCAACCGTGCTGGATCTACAACGTTCGCCAGGGATTTCTCCGCAGACGCAATGTGAGCGTCTCGATCGGCAGCAGCATGCTGGGTTTGTAATCGCAGCGATAGTAGGCTGAAATGGGACGACACTCAATCAGCTCATTGAAAGAAGTGTTCATGGGTTACTGATGCGCACTGTTGTCTGAGGCAATTCTCGCAAAAGAACTGACGTTGTCTCAGCTCGCAGTTCTGGCAATCCATGTGCGATCCGCTCCCCGCTGACCGAGGGTGTGTGCCTATCGAGCAGCCCAGAGATGATCAAGCTAAGACCTAAACTAGAACAAGGACTCGCAGAGACAGGGTCAGCGCTGGTCAGCGAGGGACGCGAGAGCCTGTGGAAGAGAGAAGGGGGATGGTAGTGGTGGATCAGGTCAAAGTCACGCCTCAAGCCGAGAGCCGCGTGTCGTCACCCCGTAACGCGACGCCCTACGCGGTCACATGACGGCCCCAGCACTTACTCGCCCTTTACTTGGCCGTTACCGAAGTCATACGATATCCATAAGCCTGCTCCGAGCTGGAAAGTGAGCGAAAGCCACAAGAGACAGTCAAGGAAAAACAGTGGCCATGCGACTCCCAATGTTAGGCTATGCAGTACTCTTTACTGCGCGTGTAAACACCATATAAGGCTGAGCCACGCAACACTTCAACCATACAGAGTGTTCCCTCCTATGACTCATCGGGTTCATACGGTCACTTTGACTCGACAGAATTGCGCGCCATCTGTCCAGTGCACAGGCGCTAGAGTTACCATATGCAGCGCAGACTGGTGGAAAATCTCACGGTCTGAATCGTGATTCGTGTCCAATCCAGCTGTGTCCATCATGAACTTGGCCACAACTTGGTTATGCTCTGAGTCTATGCAAGTCTCCTCCTTCCACGCTGCGATTATGGGTACCATGACCTGAGCTATGTACGGCGTTCTTCTAGAGCTGCTATGATGACACGACTCACTGTCATTCACTCTTCCGCAGCGATCATCAAGGACATTCCGCAGGTACATGGGCAGCACAGAATGGCAACAGCTTTACCCAATCCCCGGCTGACCTTGCTGGCGCCTGCAATTGTACCTAGAGGGCGCGACATGAGAAGCGTCGCATCGTCAGTTCAGGTTTGACTTGTTCATGCGAGGAACTGCTCACCGGCGACCACATAGAGGTATCCCTTCCCGATGCTCTTGGGAATAGCGAGGAGAGCAGATCCAGCGCTTTAAAGGTCAGTGTTGGTGGGCAGGGCGACTTCGAACAGAAGCGAATGGTCTGACCTCATGTTACTTATCTCGGCGTATTGTTGCTGCAGGGGAGTTCCTCAAGTACAGGTGAGAAGGTGTACACGCCCGGTGAGGGTTCGAAGCACGAAGGATGTATACGGGATTATCGTCGCGTCCGGCCTTTTCTTTGCTGGCACAGCCCGGTGCACCACCTTCGTCTTGGTTCCCATCACCGGGCAGGCAGTGGCAGTCTGTCGCCATCAAGGATGCTGTCAACTTGCATCAGATCTTGCAGGTCAATCCTGGTGTGTCAGTCTCGCTGTTTCTGACGAGGCTATAAGTATTATGTTTTGTGCGATATGCTCGGTATGTCTGTTTCATCGCCGTGTATTTGCTACTGTGCTAGACTGTGCTACACGCGATACTGAACTATGTACTGCAAAGGCTTCGGTCCTGCGGGATCAACCTATAGATCATCAGCGCTCCAGCTCGCACTGCCAGGAACTACAATCATCGACTCGCGCATCTGTTTCGCTCACCCTTTCCTTCCTACGAGCTTCAAGTTACATTCAGCTCAGCGTTGTCCGAGCCGTACGCTCGATCATATCAGAGTCGCGCGGCTCTTGCCCCTGCCCGAGTCCGGTGAGTCGGCCCTATGCTCATGCTTTGCGCCAGCTCTTCTCCACGTAATGTTGCTCGTCTCCTGGAGTCTCGGACTAGGCTAGACACACCGATCCTGGTGCTGGGAGGTGTGGACTATGAGCACCGACTACATGATTTCGCCGCTCCATCGCGGCGTTGCTTACGTGGGAGGCTTCAGTATGGTGTCCTCTGTTCACGGGTGCTTTACATCAAATCGCACCTATGTAGAGCTCGTTGTACCTCGCAGGAGGTCGGCGGTTATCTCATATTCTGGTTCAAGACACCACGCGTTTCTGTCAGCTGGACATGGCATTGGAAGGTCCTCTGTCCAGTCTTGGCTATGTAAGATCTGCCATCCAGGCGGCCCTCCTACTATGACGTAGTACTAGGCTCGAGAACCAGTCGATCGAGCATGGGCGGAGTGCGAAAGAGAGAGCAGATGCCTTGGGTGATCCAGACCTTGACTTGAACCCAAGCGGATCGACTACCAAGCCAACGGTAGTATGTACCTCAATCGCAAGCTTCAGTTAGTCTCGTGCGATCCGCGCGGCACAATGCGTATTTGGTCGGTCGTCATGATCTGGTTGACTATGGTTGACTGACCTGCCCATCGGACACGGCGTCCATGCCGACGACGGCGTTGAGAGTAGAGTGTATCGAGGATCGGTACTTGACTAAGTATGCAGGCGTGCTCTCCCCGCACGCCATGCGCAACGCCGACTCACGGGAAGGCCGAAAGATGCGGTTGGCTGGGTATGTTTGGCGGAACATGTTTTCCGACGTATGGCAGCCCTCGGCACCGCGCCTTCCCCTAGTAGTGAGTAGTAGTAGTAAGTAAGTACGCGCCCGCGCTTGCTCTTCAAACACTCCACCAGCTCCTCCACAAAATTGGCGACTGATGCAGCACTGATTTCTAGGTGGAGACGTAGTTCTGATGCTCGACTCCTTTCGTCTCTTCCGCCCACGGCGACCATTTTTCCTGCGAATTCAAGCGAATTGCAAAGTCGGAGTGTTTCTCGAGCGGACATCGTCGCCAACCTGCGGCTTTGCAGTGCGTCTGGTTGAAGCCAGACCGCTGAGGAGAAATAGGACGCACAGCCTAGCCCCACAAAAGTTTGCGAGCGGTACGTACTGAATCGGACAACGGACGCTTTCAAGGGCGGCCGGGCAACATAAGTAATGGTTTACGCCGGCCGCCGTCATGCATCAGTCTGCATCAGTCGGGATCTCTGCAGATCTAGTGGCGGATCTCGACCGATCGTCATGGTTCGCAGGCTGTGGTACGAAGCGCAAACACTTGCGAAGTAGCCGCTTTTCGTTTGTGGAAGGACCGAAGAATCTCTGAGCCTGAAGCTCGTCTGCGTCGAGTCTCGACGCCCTGGTAAGTGCGCCCTGCAGGGGACAGCGCGAGCGGGGAAATGTCTGTTACTAATACTGCATACGTGCCTGGCGTCGGTGCCCGATCCAGCGGCTGCCACTCCTGTTAGAAGTCTGCCCCCTTCTGTCCCTCCACGTTAAATGTTAACAGGCAGTGTCTTGGCCATCTTCCGGGGCATCTCCTCGAGGTTATGCGAGCAAAGAATGGACCGAACGAACCTGGTTAAACCGGGCTACGTGCGGCGGAAGAGGTTTACGCCGTGGAAGCGCCCGGTGCGTAAACTTCTCCCTCCTCCTCCTGCACCTCGATCTTCCCGAGGGGCCAGCGTGGACGTGGGATGCGGCTCAAAGTTTCTGACGTCCGTGCCCTCGGGGCCCAGCGACTCGTCCCGCCACATCGCGACGGTAGCGCGCCGCGTGCTCCTCCCGACCTAGAATCCTCCGATGCGTTTCCTTGCGAACTGGAGCTGCCGGAGCTATAAACAGTACCGCGGCTTCGCGGGAACGGAGGGTTTTAGCTTGGCCTTCCACCTCGTGTCGCGGCCTATCCTCCCCTCCCGTTCCTTTCTCTTCCGCCCCTCCCCCTCCGAGTCGTCTCTCGCCGCTCTCTCGACGCTAGCGCGAACCCGGGAACATGGCAGAAGTTGCGACAGAGAATCCAGCTGAGGCCTTCTTCGGCGGCCTCTTGATTGAGGTCTTCATCGCTTGCATGTGAGTAAACAGCCTTGGCTTTCGCATGTTCGCGCTGTCCTTGGCTTGGTCGCTGACGTACCTCGCCAAGTTTGTTCGGTATCACCACTCTGCAGACCTTCATCTATTTCCAGAAGTACCAGAGCGATACACGATCTCTGAGGCTCTTCGTACGTCCTCGCTACCTCAACATCCGCTATGCGCTCACACATGAACAATACAGGTGGCTGTTACTTGGTGCGTTTCTTACAGCCAAGGTCCAGGATAGCTGCTGATGCATACGGGTGCAGGGTTCTGGAGGTCGTGCACACCGCTTTTTGCATCCAGCTCTGCTATGCCTACGTCATCACGGGCTTCGGAGACTTCTTGGGTTTCGGAGATATCAACTGGTATGTCTTCAACTTACTTCGTAATGCACCATCTCTCACACTCCGTTCCATCACAGGGGTGTCGGTGTAAGTGCCCACCGCGTGTAGCACGCTGCAGTATGTCACTCACCGGCTTTCCGACTAGATCACGGTCTTCACGGAAGTTATTCTGTCCACTCTCGTGCAACTGTGAGCGTCTCCCGCCGACTCCCAGTTCGTCAGCTGCTGACGGTCTGTGTAGGTTCTACGTGAGACGAGTATGGATCAGTGAGTATCGCTGCTATCCTGCCAGAGCGTCTCGCGTCTAACTCCCATCTCCTAGTGAGCAACAAGAACAAGCTCCTCACTGGTGGCATCGTGAGTACCTCGTCCCGTATCATGTCGCGCGCCGCCTGACGATAAATCCCTAGCTGTTCTTCACGATATGCCGAGTCGGTTTCGGTATCGGGTCCACCATCCTCAGGTATGCATTGATGAACCCTCGTGTCCTCCCGTCGCCATGCTCACGGGCACCCTCTAGCTACCACTTCCCTCACTGGCTGCTGTTCAGAGCTCAGACGGCGGCGACGGTACGTCCCTCACAAGATCGTATTGATCGTACAATCTGACCGTGGTCCCGAACAGGTTACTGTCGCCGGTGGCTTGGGCGCTGCAGCCCTCGTAGACGTGTTGGTGGCGCTCACGCTCTCTTTCTTCCTTTCACGCGGGCGCTCGGAATACCACAAGTACCTGATCTCTATCCTCCTCCTCTGGATAGCCCATTGACTTCCTCGGTTTTCAGGCAGTCAAACAGCCGTGTCAACCTCATCATGTTGTACGCCGTCAACTCCGGCGCGATCACTGCGTGCGTGCGATATGTCTGACAAGCTTACTGACATTGAACTGACGACTCTGACTGATTCTTCAGCACGGCATCCATCCTTTCCGTCATTCTTGTAAGTCGACTGGACTTTGCTGTCGCCACCAAGCACTCACGTATCGCGTATCCCAGTATGCTACGCAGAAGGAGAGTCTCGTCTTCCTCGGTCTGGTTGAGATCCAGGGCAAGCGTAAGTCTTCACACCCTCGTGCGTCAAGTGTCGGCCAGCAGGTCGCTGATGCAGACGACACCTCGCAGTCTACGCCAACTCCTTCCTGGGAAGTTTGAACGCTCGGTCGCACATTCGCAACAAAGTCAGCAATAACGCGCAGTACCCGTCGTTCGAGTCGTACAGCAACAGCGGCTTCCGTCCCGTCGCTCCCCCAGTGGTGAGTCACGTCGTGCCTTGCTTGCTACTATGTTCGATACTGAGATCTGCTCTAGCCGAAGGTGGAGGTATACCGCCAGACCGTTGTCACGAATGACATGGGCATGCGCGTGTCCCAGCAGGAGGTCGACAACGTGAGCATGCCGTCTCCTCGCAGCTCGGTGTGTTCGACGCAGCTTACTGACTGCAAGTCTTCCGCTCATCTTCACAGAACTACGACATGAAGACGATCAAAGGCGGCGAGCTTGTGTAAGGTCACGACGCACGCAAAACTGTACATAGATAGAGCGTGACCCCCTTCCGTTCCTTTTGTCCTTCGATCGTTTCTGGTGGATTGGTCCGAGCACAGTCGGCTGTGGCTCGGTGTAGGAGTTGCGTACGATAGCATTGCGTGTGGGGATATTGCTCTTAATTGAGCCGTGGGGTCTGGATACACGGATTGGATATGTGGAGATGGTTATCCATCGAGCCAGGTGCTCCGCGAGTCTGTGTACTAGAATCTACGGCGCACACTGTTCTTCCAGCGTCTACTCTAGTCTACTGCTAAGTACCTGTGGCGTGTTTCTCCGTATTGCGTCGGTGACCCTGTTCTGCGTGGCGCAAGTTGCCTCGTACTGACGGTGAGTAATCACCCTGAGCTGGGTTTTGCGAGTGACGGCAAACTTCAGCAGCGCACTCGATAGATATAGTCGTACAATGTGGGTCCTAATGCAGCGGCTGATTAGAACGCAGTGTATAAGAGGAGTTGGCGGCCGTCTCCAACCGAAAGTTTGAGTTAACCTCTTCCTCCGGTCATTCCGCCTCGGCAAGCGCCGTTCTGCAAGGTGATTGGAGCCAGTACATCCCATCAAGATGACCGCGCTTAGCCTTCGACGCCAACCTTCTCCGCATCCACGAGCCGTCTTGCCGACTGGGGCTCCCTCACCATCTACCAACGACGACGTCAGCAGAATGGCCACGACTTGATTCTTGATCCACTCGACTCACTATACGAATTGACACAGGGTCACCCTTCCACTTCGGATTGTCGACGCCCGCCCAGTCCTCTGCGACGAGCACGTAGCCAAGCTCCTCGTAGAACCACTTGGCGTCGTCCGTGATCAGGTACACCGCACGACCCCGAGCGTCCGCCTATTTCACTCGCAAGAAAATTCTGATGAGCATTTTGGCCCGACTACATGGATGTGAGATCATTTCACCATGTCGTTCAGAACTTTCACGAGGGCAGTGGCGTATCCGCGTCCTTGCTTCTCAGGCGCAGTTGCCAGGCCGGCGAGCTCCATCATGTCATTGACCCTGTCGCCTAGTGCCGACTTGAACATGGCTCTCAACTTTGTTCCAATCTCCGTCTCTCTCTGCATGGGGACCGAAGACGTCACGATGTGCCGGCGTCAGGTACGGCATGGTAGTCATCGTCGAAAGCAAGCAAACCTTGCGCAGCTCGGCGGACTTGAACGGGTTGAACAACGAAGCAATATAAACGATCAGCGAGTCGGCCCTCTTCTCTCCAGGTTCGCGACTGTCGGTGGTATCCCGGTGGTCAATGTGGCTGCTGCAGCTGAGCGCAAGGAGCATTCGATACGCACTATGCCAGATTGGAGTCGCCACGGTTTATGGTGAATACGCGACCTCGACGCACCGCGTCCGCATAATTTAATGCTATGAGGAATTTCTTGCGCCACACGGACATCGGCGTAAAATCGACGTCCTGGAAAGCATGGGAAGATGGTGTCAGTGCGCACTGTATACTGGATGGTGGTGAGCCCATGGGACCAACGTCGAAGTAGCGTGCCATGGACTCGACCCGCGTTGCATTGTATGTATTACTGGCTGCTTGAGGTATACTGGCTGTGTCCGTCCGGGCCGTACAACAGTTGTCAGTTGAGTAAGTGGATATATCTTGTACAGTGAGACTTACAGTATCGCAACGGTTTTACCTCGATTTCGTCGTTGAATGTTTGGAACCTTTCATGAGTCTGGGGCCGGTCGCTTAAGTGGGCCGCCTTCTCCTTGTCGTGGTAGGCAGTCATGTCGCTCATGCGCACACTGCTTGACACGCTACATAAGTAACGGTGCTTCATAGGGACTCGGAGGGAGCGCCCCGCAGTATCAACTTGTTCCCACCGGTGCCATACGTACACCAGGAATCGGGGATAGCGTGATCTTCGGGAATTTGCAGCCTGGAACTTCAAGTTCAAGCAACTCAACTACAGAGAAGCCTCAATCACATCAAGTGTGCCCCAACTTGAAGGTGTGTGGAGAGGAAGACGTTCGATAAGGCTGGAAGGAATTGAGGCCTTCACGTGGCGACATCGAGCCTCCCAAAGCTTCATGACTGCCTATAGACAACGAATAACCACAAACGTCAGCGTTGTATGTAGTATAGATGCGGGTAGAGGAGCAAAAGGGTTTCTTTGGAGCGTAGAGTCCTACTTCGCAATGCACTGGTCACTACTTTCAAAGGCGGTATGACAGAGGACTAGATATTATATGGAGCTGACGAAGACATTCAAGTTGAAGTTCTGCACGGCTATGTACTCGTCCACTCGGTGTCGCCAGCTGAACCAGAAGACATGAGATGGTTGGGGAAACACATGGGCATGTCGTCTCAAAAAGGAAGATCAGTCCTCTGCATATGGTCCTCGGATCAGACGGCAGAGGCGCGTTTGCTACTACATAGCAGACGTTGTCGAGTCGTCCTGCCCCCAATCCATAGACCTGTCAATCGTCTGCCTAGGGGAGCCAAAGGGGAACGGATCCTGGAGGAGGAGTATGCGCTGAGCGTCTTGAGTACTCTCCTCCTTTGTCGCATGATCTGCTCGCGCTCTGACGTGTCGCCTTAGACCGCAGAAGCTTTTCGAAGTTTGAAGTCCAACAGAGATTCAGGGGCTGTCGAGGACTCGGAATGTGGCCGCTGCGTACATTTGCTCTGATATCGCGCATGCAAGGTCCTTCGTCGAGCAAGAGTATAATTTTGCCGCCTCGAAGGCCTCGATGAGAGGAAGACTAACTTTATGGCGAATGTAAGAGGACGACCCGGAAGCTGTCCGGCTGGAGCTGGGCCTGAAGCTTGAAGCTTGAAGAGCCGAAAGGTTCGCACTGTCGCGGGACGACGTGGAGTTGCACTCTCAGAAGCTCCCTAGGAAGAAGGCGCAATCGTGCCGTCCCATGACGTCTCTCTTGTCGTTCCTTGTGCGGTCACCCCATCATGGTCTTCATTGCTCAGGCTCATGCGATTGCGTACTGGACAGATACACACTCGTACAAAAAACTGGGCACACATCGAGGTAGTGATTTTCTTTGATATATACCGACACGCCGACTTCCAGGCTCTCGTCTGCCATGCTGCAAGTTCTACGCGGAGTTGAGAATGAGACTCAGCTGTGGACACGATGAGATCAGCGACTTACACAAAGGAACAAGAAGTCCCAGCTTGTTGGCGCTGTCGAGCTTGTCGTGGATGGAGAATCGCACTTGATCGTAGAGATCGACATTCAAGGTCATGGTCAGCGTGGCTGGGCAGAGAAGTGAGTGAGAGTAGATCAGGTTTGGACGGCGCGTAGAACTTACAGGTCTTGATGTCCAGGGTGGCGTTCTGCCACGAGAACCAGAGGGTGCTCCCGATCTTCTGGTTTGACGAATAGAACCAGGCGAGAAGGGTGAGGATAAGGTCGCCATCCTCATTGACCCTGCGAAGACAGTGAGTCCTTCTCCGTCTGAGTACAATTAATGCTGAACCT